>NW_010580212.1:118122-151506 GCF_000705375.1 Tinamus guttatus
CGGGATTAAAGCGGCGGATGGAGAGGAAATGCTGTGCTGGATGCAGGGGAGGGGTTGTTGAAGGCTGTGCCCTGCTATTTCCAGTTGCTGCGCTAAATTCTGCCCCTGTTTTGTGGCTGGTCTGGGCACCGATGCTGGCACCAGGTGCCTGTGCCCGGTTGTGTGGCAGTATGCAGAGTCCTGGCACAAAATGGAGGCTGGTGGTGGCAAGTCACACAGTGGCTGCCTCTGCCTCAGCGCTCAAGATGGGGTTTGGGGAGCCTGAGCACCCTGAACCCGCAATCATTAAGAACCTGCGACACTTCCTTATCGGAAAGCACTTGAACACTCGGCCTCTGGGTAGCGGCCTCCCGGCTGTGGGAGAGTGAGAGGCGCTTGGAGCCCATTGCACACGGGGCTTGTCCCTTGCCCTCGCGAGAGGCTTGGGCAACATCAATGGCTCTGTGGGCTCACAGGGAAGCGCAGAGGGGCCTCGGTGTGTGTGTGTTCATGGGATCCCTGCACCCAGGGGTCCCTGCAGCGGCCGTTGTGGCTCTGGCCCTCGAGGGACCCGGGCCTGAACGTGATGGCGGCCCCGGGGTGGGGGAACGGGGGGAAGCAGCAGCTGCAGCCCTTGGGTTGCCATGGAGATTATCCCTCCAGTTGCCATGGAGATTACCCCCGCGAGCGCCGCTCTGCGCCCCCCCTCCCGCCACCTCTATGGTGCCGCCCCAGCCAACCACCGCCCACAGAGGTGCATTGTGGGAAGCAGAGGGAGCTATGGCGGATGGTGAGGAACCGTAAGTGCCCTGTATGTGCGCGCTCGGCCGCGGCCCTCGCCCCACTCCCCGGGCGGGCCCTGGGGCCCCTCTCCCTCCTCCCCGGCGTCTGTGGCGCGGGACTGACCCTTCTTTTATTCTCTCTCTTTTAGGGAGAAGAAAAGAAGGAGGCTAGAGGAGCTGCTGGCGGATGGGTTAGCTGCGGGCGCGCGGGGCGGCCCGTAGGTCACGGCGAGGCCGCAGCCCCCGCAGCGACGTGCGGGGCGGGACGGAGGGAGGCGGCGCCGGGCCTGGACCGGCCCCCGCTGCAAACCGAGGGACGAGGCCCGGGGACGAGGGAGCTGCCGGGGAGAGGGACGAGGGTCTCGGCCCGAGCGGAGCGGGGAGGGAGCTCGGGGCTTGCAGCTTGGCTGGCAGGAGCTGGAGGTTCCAAAATCCGGGCTGCGGGGCCGCTGCTTGCGCTTGTTGTGCCCCTAGATTCTGCGCGTCTGTCCTAACACCCTTAGAAAAATAATAGCACTGACAACACGCTAAATTCTTTAACCTGTTGTGCTCCCGTAACGCTTCCCTACCCTACCTGTGGCCCTCTTCCCCCAAATCACCAAGCAGGATTGGGCTGAGGGTCACAAAACCCCCTTGGGCATGTTGGGGTGAGGGGTGCATGCCGAGTCCCTCAAAAGCATGGAGCTTTGGAGATGTGAAGGGCCAGGAAAAGCTTCGAGGGTCTGAACCTGTGTAAGGACTCTGCTAAGCCAGCGTTCAGAAAGTTTTCATTTTAAAATCAAAATAATTTAAGAAAATAAGGTTTCTGTTAAAGCCATATAATACAAGTGCCAGGTAAAACTGTGTCAATATTCCAAATGAAACACTTTAAAAGCCATCTCTAAAGCGAAACATGAAGTCTCAGGTTGAAGTATTGATGTTTTTTCAGATCTCCAAATTGTCCAACCTTATAAAATCTAATCTATGGAATAATTACAAAAGTAAACTAAATCTTACTGACTTACATATGAAAAGAAAAATACTGATCTGAACGGAGAAAGGGTGCTACTGATCAATGGCTGTTTATAGTCTGTATAAAAGCAGAAAAAGATGGTTCAGAGCATCACCAAAAATAGCTTCTGAGCTTGTTTCCAGAACAATTTACAAAGGCTAATACAATCCATAGAAGCAATTACTTTTAAGTATTTTGATCCATTTTGTTTGCATAAGCCATTTTTTGATGCTTACACATACTGAAACTGTATATAGCATCCGACTTCAAGGTTCAGAGGAGGGAGGTTATACACCTTTGTAAAATAATTATTTTTGATAGAAATTGTAAAAACTGGAAGAGATACAAAAGTTGAAGCCAGAGGTCAAGAGAGCCTGTATGAATTCAAAGAAACTTTTTAGATTTTGTTGAACTGTTAACTTATATAAAGTCAACAGCTAGCCAGGAATGCATTCAGTCTGCAATCAAAATACAGGCAGATTTTGATGCAGTTTATATCTTCAGTGAAGTTATTACCTGTTTTTGACCATCTTTTGCAAAATTACTGCCTGTACATCACAGTCAATAAGGATACACTTTGCTGCTCATTGTCTGAGTTCCCTGAGAACCATCTTGTAGTTTTAACTAGATTTGCTTTCTATTTTGAGATGAAACAAGGGGAAGTAACAATAAATTTGAACTCAACAAGAATTATTGACATTAAGCATTCTTATTATTTCTCATAGGAGGAAGTATATAAAACTTCTTATCAGTGATCTTATCAGTCTTTCATACTCAGGATTCCAAAGGTCTTTTATAATGAGCTTAGGTTTTTTATTAACAGAAAACTTTATCATTTCTACTGAGTGCAACTCCTGTTTGAAAAGGGAAGTCTTAAAGAGGAATTGCTATTGATGATCTTGACTTTAGAAAAATTTATGAGTGAGTTAGCTAGTTTTGAACTATTTCAGTAAGTTTCTTGACAGTATATAGTTACAAACTATTAAAAGTGACCTGCAAAGGAGGAAAAAAAGGAAGTGGAATATCTGATGAAAAAGCATGTATTTACAATATAGAAGAAGATAATTACAAATGTAATTCAGATTACGAGCACTGACAGACTCGGGAGATGACTGTAAACTTGAGTTTCTAAACTAAATGGTACTAAGGGTAAATGCTCTTTACTGAGGGTAAAGCGCATTCAAGTTTTTTTTTTTCTTTTTGTTAACCCTCCTTTAGATGTGCTTTGGAGATTGAGAATATTCAGCATTGGGACATATTGTTTATTCAGTGCTTCACAATTGCAGTTACGTAAATAAGAACTGTGAACTCTCTAAAGTCTGTCAGAAAAGGAATACAAGCCTTGACGCTGAAGGAAACAAACCAGCAGCCTCTAAAGGAACAACCTCTTTTCTGTGCCCTTTTTAAATATGAGGGAAATTAAAGTAAAGGGAATAGACCCTTTTTTTCCACTTCAGGTCAACTTTTGCCAGTCACAACTAAATCAGAGGAACCTATTGAAGTGCCAGTTTTTGTTTTCTCCGTGTGTTTATACTACTGCTTTCTAGCTGCACAAAGAAATCCCACTCATGCATATGTTCATGCACATAAACATGCATAAAGAATATGCAGATGCTTTTGCAGGAATAGTCAAAGTATTTTTAACATTATATATGAAGATAAAAGTAAGTTTTAGAGGTGTGGCTTTTTCTCTACGATTTTGCAGCTGAATTTACTATGTTCTGTGCAGAATGGCTGTTGATGGTGGGTGTGGGGACACTGGAGACTGGGAAGGTCGCTGGAACCATGTAAAGAAGTTCCTCGAGCGATCTGGACCATTCACACATCCTGATTTCGAGCCAGGCACTCAAGTGAGAAACACTTATTTTAAATAAAAAAAATTATAGCGTGTGTTGCAAGCTAATTTAAACAGTTTCATTAATTGACCATCAGCAATGTATGATTACTAAAACTGCATGAAAAGCATATGTTTTAGTCAATTGAACATTTATATTCTGGAAGAACATATTGTACTCGGTGTATAAGCTTGTATCTCTTAATTGTGTGCTGTCATCTACAAGCTCTCTCTCATCATATATCTGCACTGCACACGTGTTATGCTGTCTTGTGTGTCCATGTTAAAAATAGCAACATTTCTCTCAATTTTGGAGAAACTGGACGCAATAAGGTATTTCTTATATGTAGAGAAGGAATTAAGTTTATAGTATGCCTAATACGAATGCCTACAGAATTTGCAAGGGTGTTTAGTAGCATAAAGCAAAATTTAGTGTTTATAATCATTTCTTCTGCTTTGCTCTTTTGTTGTTGTTGTTGTTGTTGTTGTTGCAGAGTTTACAGTTGAAGATACTTTACTCTTAACTTTCTGTTAACTTTTTAATGCCCTGTTCTGATATTTACGAATTCAAGGTTGAGATCAAGTAGAACGGTTTGCAGAAGGAAGTTATCTGATTAAGAATTTTAAGTTTTTTCTGATCGGCAATGTTTTTTTTTTGTCTGTTTACACTTTTATTTGTATTATACATCAACTAAATTTTTGGAGAGAGAAACAGCCTCTTTTTAAACCGAATTATAATGATAAAGGGAGACCTTGGTGTTTTCATGGTAAAAATTTATATAAATAAAATATCAACAAAGATCTTCCTTTTCTTAAGTTGGGTTATGGGAACTGCATAACTAAGCAACTGATTGAAGGCCAGCATCTAATTACTCTTGCAAGTACAAGCAATTTTATTTATTTAATGCGAAGATTATTAGACAGTTAAGCCTTGTAAATATGTTCCTGTAAGTTTTATGAAGCAAAGGACAAATCATACTTTTATTATTCAGAGTATTAATTTTCCTGTTTTGTTGTTTTCTGCAGGCTCTAGAGTTTTTGTTAAACACATGTAAAGTACTGGTTATTGGAGCAGGAGGTTTAGGATGCGAACTTCTGAAAAATCTGGTAATTACTTGGTTTTCATCTTTTGTTTCTTATATTTCTTATATTTTTTTCTGAGAAAAACATCCTTTCTACTTCACTGGTTTGACTACTTTGACTCTATATCACTGTTTTGTTTCTAGTGTGTAATCAAAATTTATAAAATATGTGACTATACAGACAAACTGCGTATATATTGGAGAATGCACTATGCTAATAAGCTTGCAAGATGATAGTTGGCTATGTTGTGCATTATCTTTTAGCCATCTCAAAGCTCATCATGAAGAACAGCATGAGACTGTGAAGTATAGACAAAAATTCACTTGCAACCTCAAATATAGTCCGGTTAGGGAATTTTCTTTAGCTGTAAAATTCTAAGGAAAGGAGTAAATTTAAGAATAAATTCTGCACATAACTACGGGGATAAGTGCTGTTTGGAAGACAATGATGCTTTCATATGAAAAGTCATAATTTCAAGTGAGAAAGATAGCGATTACCACTACAAAAAAAAAAAAACAAAACAACAACAAAAAAAAACCAAAAAGGATTAATAGTCATCAAAGTCTGTTTTGCTTTCCTGAGCAGTGGATTTCAGGTTTTCTGATTCCTCAAGATCCATTAAATTGAAATTATCTCCAAAGGCTGAATACTCCCCTTGAGTGCAGATAAAAAGCACTGCAGGATGCCACAAAACATTTCCATCTGTTTTTTATTACAGTATTCAATTCTGTGTAACCAAAATTGAGTTTATTCCTTTGTACGTGAAAGATGTTGTGACTTCATCAGTTCAGACCCATAATTTTGCTTTAATGTTGTTGTTTGCCCGGTCTAATGATGAACTGTCTGTGGACAGACATCAGGTAGAACTTCTACCGGAGATTCTGCGTGTTCTTAGACAGTGAGGTGACTTTCTTTGTTTACATTCTGTCTCAGCAATGAATACAGTAAGGAATACTGTCACATTTTGAACTGTGATTTAAGGGTGGAAATGCCACTGCCATTTATCTCAACTCTGAAAGCTGTGGATGCTCAGCAAATACAAAACTTTGGGAAAATTAAACTGGTTTGCCTGTTCCTGCCCTCTGGAAACAGGAATGCCCATGGGATTTCTTCCGGGCTTAAAATTTCTGATAAAACTTTCGATTTACTCTAGTTTTAAGAGAAAACAGTCTGTATTTGAAATAAGCCCAATGTTGCCCTCCCTGTGCTATGATATTGTAGGCTAAAGCAATATTGCATTCAGTAGGGTGCTTTCTTTAACTGTTGAAATGTTACTAATTCCACCTATCCAAATATCAGCATTAGTGCTCCCAACAATTTAAGAAACTAATAAAAGCATGTCTACTTGCAGATGGAGTAAAGAGCAAATTTTTCTTTTTGTGATCTTCTCCCAAAGAAAATGCTCTTCAGCATTTACAATGAATTTAGAAGTACTGTGAACATTTTATTTGCTGTTAAGTGAGACAGCATCTCTTTCCACAGGCATTGTCCGGTTTTAGACAGATCCATGTCATTGATATGGATACTATAGATGTTTCTAATCTTAATCGACAATTTCTGTTTCGGTAAGTGGATCATATTTGTGATGTGACTTTTCATTTTTACACAAAACTAAACAAAATGTATGCATACAGTTGTTATGTGGTTGAACAAAATGTCATAAAGATTTCTAAACTTTCATATCAGAATAGTAATCACATTTAACTGAATGTTACATGTTATTTGTTTCTGTTTTGAGATCTGTGGTTTCATGGTTTGATCCTGGAGAAAATTTACATACATTTCTTACTGTTCAAATAGAGTTAATAACAAAGAGAGAATGTCGTAATACACACAGATTGAGTTTTTAGTTTCTCTGATACCCTTTCCTTTCAGTTGCGTAACTCTGGGCTTGTCATATCTGATGTTTTGAGAGAATATCTTAGTATCATTCATATCAGTAAATTGCCCTGCTGAGACTACTAGTTACTTAATTCAGTATTTGTAAGACATAGATTCTCCAGACAGCGAATGTTACTAAGATTATGGTTTTGAAATTGCCTTTTTTTTTCTCCAGACCCAAGGATGTTGGACGACCTAAAGCAGAAGTTGCAGCAGAATTCCTTAATAGCCGCATTCCTAACTGTGCTGTTGTAGCGTATCCTTTTATAGAGTAGTAGTAGCCTTGGAAGGCCTCCTAAAGCCCAGAAAAGTCTGTAGATAGTAGGACTACCTAAAATGTTTTGTTGCAGTTTTATTTTTTTTCCTTTATACAGTAAAAAAAAAACAGTTTGATTCAGTTGATTATTGAGAACTGTTCCTCAGAATGGAGTTACAGGAAATGTACATCTGGAAAGAAACCTAAGCTTTAAGAAATCATTACTTGTGTTTCCACTGAGTCCGCTTTATTTGAGTAAAGTATCCTAATTGTCTGGTTTATTCACCAGAGTGTCTTGAGTACATAGTGATAAGATACATTAGATTAAAAGCATAAAGCACTGCTGATAAAGAGCTTTGTGAGAACACGTTCTGAGCTCCCAAAGTGGTTTTCTGCCGAGGTTTCTTCGGCATATCCGTTTGCTTGTTGCATTAGATCATGCAGCTTCAGCTATGGAAATTTTGAGTCTTCTGACAACGTTATTTTAGAAAAAAAATATTAAAATTACAGTGGTAAATTATACAATCTTTTGCCTTCAGGTCAGCAAATAGTAAACTCAGCTGTTTTAAATGTATTCCTTAGTTATGTGTGCATTCAGATACTTTAAAAAGATTCAAGACATGGATGAAAGCTTCTACCGACGTAAGTGGTGTCTGTTTGCAAAGCACCCGCTTGTACTTCTAGAGTGTTGCAGTTGTTGCTTGGTGTTTTTTTTCTGCTAGTTAGATTTTTAGTCTTCTACAGTATACTGGAAATATAGTAAACAAATAGAGAAGGCTTAAATGCAACTGTCTTATAGATAACCAAGGGGAGATGGTTGAACTACAGTGAGTTCCTGTGAAAAAATCTATGGACAGAATATGTTGGTTGTCTTAAGAAATATGCATTAATATAGACTTTAAATAACATTTTTTTTCCTAGAATTTCATATTATTGTTTGTGGACTGGACTCTATAATTGCAAGAAGATGGATAAATGGCATGCTGGTAAAGTCTTCAATCTTTTTAAAGCCTGGTTATTTCTTGAATATAGTTAACAAAAATTAAACAGTTTTGTGCAAAATGTAAAATCAAAATGAAATGAGAGATGTTGAAATTCACAACTTTCTATATTTTTTCCCTGCCTTTTGAAAAAGAGAATAAATTGCATGCTATTTTTATGTTTGTTCAGTGTCCTGCAGGGCTAATTTCAGAGCACATGTTCATGTCCCTGTGAGGTCAGTTTCTAAAATTACTAAGAATAGAGGTTCCACAACCTGTCTGGGTGCCCCCATTTTAAAAAGTGCTTTTTCCTTGCAGCCAGACAGAACTGCCTTGCTGCAAATTGTCAGTATTGCTTTCTGGAATCCTGCTGCTACAAGGGAATAGCATGCTATATATTGTAATTTCAACATTGTGGATTTGTTTTAAAAAGTAGTAATCTTGACTGTTTACCAACATTACAAAAAAAAAAAAATCCTCCAAAGAAACCAAGCAATTACTCCAGTATACTATGAGGAAATAACAGCTTTTAATTGGGAGGGAGGAGAGAGGGAGGAGATGGTAGCTGAAGTTTTCTTGCACTGACAAATAAGTAGTGTTATATAAATGTTATGTATCCTTAAAATACCCTGTATCTTAAGCGTGAGATCTTTGGGGTACCATTAAGAATAAAATTTCTAAGATGATTTATTTTTTCTTCCTATAACTTGCACCAAAAAAGTAAAACAAGCAAACAAAAATATCTTTTTTTGTTAGATGTCATTTTTACATTATGAAGATGGTGTCCTGGATCCAAGTTCCATCATACCTTTAATAGATGGAGGGACAGAAGGTTTTAAAGGAAATGCTCGTGTCATTATTCCTGGTATGACGGCATGTGTTGAATGCACACTTGAACTCTATCCACCTCAGGTAATTAAAACTTTTGATATTTCCTTTTGTTTTTATATTCCACTCTGATTTGCTTCTTTCTCTTCCTAGAACTGTACTAAATGCCTTTTTTTTTTTTTTCTTGTTTTGTGTTTCTTTTCTTCCCCCACCAGGTCAATTTTCCCATGTGTACTATTGCATCTATGCCCAGACTACCAGAGCATTGTATTGAGTATGTCAGGATATTGCAGTGGCCAAAGGAACAACCTTTTGGAGGTAATTAGTCTATTGCTTTAGTGGTTAATTAACATTTATCATCTCAATTTGTTTCAACTTAAGCGTACACTCCTGTTTAATCAAACAATCCTCTTACCTTCGATTAAACTTTTGTGGCTCATTGTCATATACTGAATTGAAGCCTCTGGGTTGGTAGTTGCTTCTGTCTCCTCAGGCTGGCCTTAGAGTCACATATTTGTATATTTATCTTTCTCTCACTACACAGTATTTCCTGAGCCAAAATGTAACCCATAACCCCTCTATAAAGCTACAGAGTTAGGATAACGTATATATTTATTTAGAATATGTTTTAGAATTTAAGATTTATAGATAGATAGATGTCTATAGATGTCCATGTAGTTTTATAGATAGATATAGATAAATATAGATTTATAGATTTAAGATTATAGTGTTTTAGAATTTAAGATTTATGTAGAAATCATATATTGATGTTTTTTTCTTTAAGTGCAAAAGGGTCAAGTTTTAATAGTTAAATGGGATATTCATTTTTACCATATTTAAAACAAATGGGTTATTTATAGTCCAAAATAAAAAAAAAGGCATTGTGCTTCTGAGGAACTACTGCAACTGTTACCTACTTGTAAATTAACTTTCCCATAGAAGATGTGCCTTTGGATGGGGATGACCCCGAACATATACAGTGGATTTACCAGAAGTCTTTAGAAAGAGCATCGCAATTTAATATTAAAGGTGTTACATATAGACTCACCCAAGGTAAGTGGATGAGCATTTCACTGTTTGTAGCAATTTGCAGACTGAATTGACATTCTTTGTACTTACTATGACTGAACTGGCAGCTCTGCTGAGAAAGTAGTAGTGCCTTTTCCCTAGACAACTTAAAAGAAAAACAAGTAGCTTTTTTTCCTCTGCCCCCACGAGGTGTTTCACAATGTGTCAGATGTTTAGGCATTCTTAATGAATCAGGTTGGGGAGCTTGTGTAGGACAAAACTGAATGTTGTTCTTGTTAGTTTTAACCTGGAGCAGCTCCACAGTTTGCTTTATACTGTGACTGCTTTTGCTCTCTCAAAGAGTTCATACAAAAGTGCACAGTTTTCAGTATTTATAGATGGCTTCATAATAAAGTGTTCAGCAGAAGGAAGCTGAAGATGTTAAAAGTTTTTATACTGGTGTGCATAGCTTTATTGGGTCTGAAGGAATGCAGTAATACTGAGAAGCCAAAGGAACTTAAGACTTCCTAGGAAGTCACTGTCTTTTTGGCAGGCCTGAGAAAGGAGTGAATCCTCCTCGTTGCTGATGTCACTAACTTTAAACATAGGAACTTGTGTTTCATCCACATAGGTACTGTCCTGTTTGCCTGGAAGGGTTCAGTAAAAACAACAGGATGAAGGTGCCAATTCAGTTTAGCAAGCCTCTTTTTGGACAAGGAATACCAAAAGCAAGCCTCTTTATACATTTCTCCAGTTAGCTGGGAATAGAATTAAGTTTTAAAGTAACTTAGGTGAAATACAGAAAACTTGTTTTTGTATTGGATTTGCTGGTTCTCTTTGCGTGATACCTTGCATGATACCTCAACTTGCTTTATGTCTTTCAAAGTTCTTGGAAGCATGGCATTTTACTTTGTAATTAGCAAAGTTCTAGGAGAGTGTTTAAAGTAGCTTAGAGTGCAGCCTTCTGTAATTATTCTGGCTGAAGTGTAGAGAGCATTGTTCAAACCTGGTTAATGGAGAAAGGACATAGCCAGACAGAGCTGATACGGAGGGCCTAAGTAAGACAAAGGACAGAGTGTCCTTGAGATAAAGAAGTTGATGCAGCTGCACAAAACAAAGGCAAGCAGGAACCGGTTTGATACTGGAAGAATGAAGAAGCTGCTTGCTTATCGATCGTAATCTGGGCTGGCCAGAATGAAGTTATCTTTCTAATAAACAATCAAATACCGTTAGCAACCAATCATGAGCTCAGGTTCTGTAATATGCATGAGGCTAATGAAGGAGTGTATAAGAAGCAGTCTAAAATGATTAATAAACGAGTCTTGTTGATGACCAGCTGGTGTCAGCAGTCTCCCTTTCTCCTACAAATGGTGACCCCGACGTGATAAAGTCATCTCGTAGCGTAGGTCCTGGAAAAGATAAAGTTATATGTTTTTTTTTCTACAGGAGTTGTTAAACGAATTATTCCAGCGGTAGCTTCTACGAATGCAGTAATTGCAGGTATGCTGAAAGAACCACAATATGCTTTCTAACTCATGTCACCTCCGGTATATAGATTTTAGATTTTCATGAGGCAATAGTTGGAATTGAAGACCTTGCAGGGGCAAATAGTACATTTTAAGTGAGTCTAATTTATTCTTACTGTCTCATTTCTGTCTTCCATGGAGAAATTGCATGCGGTTGTGACTGCATGAATTTTAAACTCATGTGTGACTGAGGCAGTGTGCAACTGCATTTGTGACTGAAAAAATACTAAGTGGAAATATATATGATTAACATGGTCTTGGATTTGTGATGAGTCTTTTGTATTAATTCATAGTAATACCAGCTACCTTAGGTATTTGTTTATTTTTCTCTTTCCAAACTGCTGTATTTAAAATGCTTTTACTTCTTTGATATAAACTTATGCACTAATATCTATATGTTCTGAGACAGAAAAGCAACATAATTGTGTTTTTTTGTTGTTTTGTTTTCCTCCTTCCAGCTGTCTGCGCCACAGAAGTTTTTAAAATAGCCACAAGGTATTTCATTTCTTATCAATAAAACACATGATTTCCAACACAATGAGTTGTATTGGCACTAATGTGTTTGTCCTTACAGTGCATACATTCCTCTTAACAACTACTTGGTGTTCAATGATGTGGATGGATTATACACATACACATTTGAAGCTGAACGAAAGGTTGGTACCACTTAAGTTTTGCAGGGTTGGTTTTCTTGATGTTGAATGTACTTACTGCAGTTTCTGCGTATTTCTGAAACCCAGAATCCAACCTTTCTGGCACTGTGTTTAAATACTTCTTAAATTTTAAAAGCAGAAAGTTGTCAAGCTACTCCTTTGAACTTGTGTGGATGAGGTCTAACAGTGATGACGGTGAGGGCCTATCCAGGACTCGTCATAACTGGACAAGATAAACCTCCAGATCAAGATATCTTATTTAAGGAAAGCTTTTGATGCCCTTGAGACTGTGCTAAAATCTATTCTTTTGACCATCAGTTTTGCCCCGCCCTCTCCCCCCAAATTATATAGAATGCTTAAGGGCGTCTGTAATGTTTTGTGTGTGGAACCCGTTTCTTGTATTTAGAAAGTAGCTCTTGATGTGGGGAGGTTTTTGAGACAGCTAGTGCTGACTGACTGCTTCCAGAACACTGATATTTAAACATTGTTCCTTTTCTTGGGCTAGATATGGAGGGAAAGGATACTCAATTTTGGGGAAAGGGAATCAAAAAGATTTACCTGTAACATAAGGAAATGCATTTTACAGAATAAAATGCAGAAGCAGAAAGAGGTTGTGATGACAATGGTTTCCAATTTTGCAGTACTCTTCTCTGAGTGCAAGTGAAATCTGTAGTTCATAAATACAGAGCTGATACTGGCAGCCAGTTAGTCAAAGAATGAACAACTTCACTGGGAACTGCAATTGTCCATAAAATTTTTGCAGCAGTTTTAACCGTTCTGCAGATTTTTTTTAAAGGCAAATACTTGCAAGAACTTTATTAGCAGTTTAAAAAGCATACTTTACATAACCTTCACTACTGTGCTGCTTTTTTGTAGGAGAACTGTCCAGCCTGCAGCCAGCTTCCCCAAAACATAGAAATTTCCCCATCAGCTAAATTGCAGGAGATCTTGGATTACTTGACAAATAATGCTTCATTGTAAGTGTGAACTATTCTGAATTACTTGATGTTTTTATTAGTTTAGTGTCTCAAAAAAGATGTTTCTAAATTGATTTATATCTTTTTTTTTAATGTGTTTTAAATATAGGCAAATGAAATCTCCAGCAATCACAGCAACTATGTATGGGGGGAATAAAACACTTTACCTACAGGTACTCTGAACTTGCTTAATTTTGTTTAATACTCTTATTAAAAAAAAAAAAAAGTTTCCTGACGTGATTTGAAATGGAATGCTCTGTTTTCTTTTTGCTCTAGACTGTAGCTTCAATTGAAGAACGAACAAGGCCGAATCTTTCCAAGACACTGAAAGGTATCATCCACTTGTCACATGCAGGTTTTCAATGTCCTCCGCTAAACAGAAAGATCTGTTTTTTCAGTTTTTGCCTCTTTATGTCATATTTAGCTTTATTTTGCCCCTATAGAAGAGTAAAATAGTGTATAAATGAAAAAAAATGCAGTACATATTTAGCTATTGAGGTATGTGGGGAAAAATAATTATTTATGTGATGTCACTGATCACCATTCCTCTGCAAACTAGGTTTGAAAATAGAATTATTCTGAAAGAGAAACTTAAGAGGAGGACAAATATCTCTTATATCATTCATTTCTGTGGCAGGAAAGCAAACTTCAGAGGCCAGAATGACCTTTTCAAAATTTTGCAGTAGCAAAAATTTTATCATGCAATATAGCTTTCTTAGTTTGTTTGGGCATGAGCATTGAATTGTTGAAATATGAAGTGTGGGGTGATGTCTTCTGGTGAAGAAAACCTTTATGAAAAAGCAGTCTGGTAATTGATTTTAATAATGAAACATAATTGATGTTCATACACATATGACATATAACATCATTAGTGATTGATATGCTTATTTTTTCTTTTAATCATGGGTTGCTGTAGTTGAACTTTTATTTCTGTTTCAGAACTGGGGCTTGTGGATGGCCAGGAACTTGCGGTTGCTGATGTTACTACACCACAAACTATGCTGTTCAAACTTCACTTTACTGCTTAATTCATACATAAGTATACTACTTATGCAGATAAATCTCTATCCACCTTGTAAAACAAATGCACAGTGTGTGTGTTAAGAGTAACCTGAAATGTCCATTTTAGTACTAGCATTGTTGAAGGTTAGATAATCCAGATGAATCACCATATTTCAGAATTGTACGTAGAAGCCAATATTTGGTGGATTATATTTGTATAAATGCTTATTAATGTACAGAACTCTGGTGTATAGGAATACACTTTTCCAGTTTTTGCTGTCAAAATGTTAACACATTCACACACATGGAAATTTTAAGGTGGCCAAAAGACTTGTTTTCGTATTGAATTTGGAGACATGCATGCAAGCAAAGAGGATACCCTTTAAAAGGAACCACAGTGATCTAGATTTGATTTTTTAGCACTCCTGTACATTCACAGAGTCACCTTAAAACCAAACAGGGTCAGTAGATTAAGCACTGTTTACTTTTATTTGATCAGTCTTTAAAAGGGTGTTAAATAGGGAAGAGATTGCTTTGTTTACAAGAAAATACAAAAAAAAAAAAAAAACAAGGTTTATTCTGGTTTATTATTTATAGACCCACTCATGTATATTTGCAAACTGCGAACGACAGCCATGCATAGAATTGCAGGTTATGTTCAGGTATCATTGGTGCTGTTAAGCTATTTATTAATAAATAAATAATAATAATAAAAATAACGTAAAAATAGCTTAGTTTGTGGCATGTTGGTGGGGAATTCACAAGTGTGTAGAAGGGTTGGAAATACTACACTCTCCTGTGAGGGGACTTAAAATGAAGATTTTTAGTTATTGGGGGCTCTATGCTTGTGTGTTTGGATTGGCACTTTTGTAACCGCCAGCTGAAGCAGCATTAAAAAACGGGAACCGAATTTGTCGTTTCCGAATGTGACGGGAAAACCGTGGCGTACAACGAGACGGGAGCCCTACCGCCATGACGGCTACCGAGGCGGCAGCGGGGCGGCTCGACATCCAGGCCGAGGAGGGGCCCTGGGCCGACGCCGTCATCCCCGACTACGGCGACGGTAGGAGCGGGCGCGGCCTGCCTTGCCCTCCCTCTTCCCGCCCTCTGCGTGTGGTGATTTGGGGGTGGTTATCGCCCCTCGGAGCTGCCTTGGGCCGCGAGGAAATAAGGCCGTCTAGTTAATTAAAATGGGAAAAAGGGGGGGGGAAACACCCAAAGGAGCCTTTTGCTGCCAGGTGGGTTGAGCCAGAGGCTTCTGCTTCTTGTGGTGTCGACCTTTAACCCAAAAGGAGGATGTAAGTGGGGAAAAGCATCTCCTCCCTGTGGGTGGTTTGTCAGCGTGGAACTTGGGAGAGAAGTTAAGCCGGAATTGCTGTTTTGAGATCATCTAGCAAAAAGAAGTCCGCCCCCCGCAATTTAATACGAGCTTTCCTGTTATTAATAACTGCCTTTAAGGTAGGAATGGACAAGGAAAAGGCAGAGAAATGAGGTGACCTGGTGTCAGTGCCCTTAGTGACAAGAGAACTTTGTATATTAGCAAAAGGAGGAGCATTTCGGGAGGTCCCAGCAGAGACTCAAGAATCAAGTCCTGCATCAAGGGAAAGTGTTTTCTAGGTCAGTTCCTTAGCAAAAGGGTGGGCTCAGTTGCGGGTCTTCCTTACTTAATAGAGCAAGGGGACTTTGGTCGCTTATGTTGTCTGGCACCTTGTTAAATTACAGGAATCTTGTATAGAAGGATATATAGCCTTTAGTTTCCTAATATTTTAAAATTGTCTAAATCACTTTTAGGTTTTGCTTGTATCTCTGAGTGCTTGCAGTAGAATTCATAATAACGTGGCAAAGACCAGACCACTTCTATTTCTCAGGTGGAAACGGTTTGGTTACTTTAAAAGAAACCAGAATATTTTCTGAGTATTACGCTTTCCTCAAGTTATCTTTTTCTGAGCTATTGAATCAGGGAGAATTTTGTAATAAATTTGCTGTAGTACTGATCTCCTTTTCAGTTTTTGAGTCAGATAGGTATTCATGCGTTCTTAGAGTGGTAGTTGTTGTGTTATAACTTAGGGATTTTGTAGTGATGTGTTAATATGAACAAACAGATACTGTGTAAAATAATCTGCTTTCCTCAAGTTATCTTTTTCTGAGCTATTGAATCAGGGAGAATTTTGTAATAAATTTGCTGTAGTACTGATCTCCTTTTCAGTTTTTGAGTCAGATAGGTATTCATGCGTTCTTAGAGTGGTAGTTGTTGTGTTATAACTTAGGGATTTTGTAGTGATGTGTTAATATGAACAAACAGATACTGTGTAAAATAATCTTGTTTTTAAGTAGCCTGAAATAGTTATGTTTGCCAAAATCAAATTGGCAGTTATTTTTGAATACCAGACTGATTAATCTTTCTTACTCTGTGGCTACAGTGTTAGGGAGTGACTGAAATTGATGCTGTAATTCTTGTTATCCTTGTGCTGCTGACATGTTTTGGAAAGCTTGCAAGAAATATGTAACAGTAACTAAGTGTTAACAGAGCTTTAGGGTGGCTTCAGAGCTTCTCAGTTCAGTGTTTTCCCACAGGGGAGAAGTGACATTATCGTCTTAGTTTTGCTGCTGCAAACCAGACGTGACAGCAAATTAAAATTCAGAATGTCAATTTTTACCCTGTTGCTGTTTGAGGAAAAACATGAACAGCAGTAGAACTGTTTCTTCTATGGCCTGGGGAAAATGATACTGCAGTTGGCATTTGGAAGATTGTCAGAAGTTGTAAGGGTCTTAGTATGGTCCAAATTTTGCAAATATTTAAAGATTTCTTTTCTCTCTCTCTTTATTTTTTTTCTTTCTTTGTGTTCAGTAATAGTGTATAGGGGTTGTCTGTTTGTTTTCTCTTCCCTGTTCAGTACTGCCATATAACTTTTAAGCCTTTCCTACCTTTCTAATGTTTATATTTTTTTTATTTCTGAACTTGTCCCTGCTTGAGCAGAGGGGTCAAACTAGATCATCACTAGAGGTCTCTTCCAACCTCAATCATTTTGTGAGATTGTTTTGACTGGCCTCCTATCAGTACAGGAAGCAGGACTCCACATTCCCTCCCTGGTGTTCCTTTGGCAAACAAAATGTGTTTCCTTTTTTTGTGTCTGAATAGGCTTCTTGTCAGAACTGGCTTTCAAAATGGTGCATTGGCTCATTTCACCTTCCTGGAAACTTCTGTGCATCTTTTTTCTGCAATCGTCAGTCTTGGAATTTCTGGTGTAATTTGTTTATGGTTCCTTTTTGCCTCTGCATAAGTTAGTGTTTACCCAGAAGGAAATTGTTTTCATTCAGATATTCCTGTTTTCTGAAGTTGTTTTTGTCCATCTTGTGCCTGAACTATTTCATGTCTCTTAAGAAACTTGTTTTGCTTTGTCTAAAGATCATTCCAAGCATTGTAACAAAATAGTTACAAAACAGATGCACTACTTGATTGTGCTAGTATTTACTTAAGTTATGTGGTATTGAATACTTTTCTTCTGAAATGCTGCATCTGAAAAGACAAATATTGAAAATAACACATTTTAAGTGTTGTTGGCATGTCTCTCTTGTTTTAGGAACAAATTCTCTTATAAGTGGAGGATGGGATACGTCTTCCTGGGGTTTAAATTCCAATACAGAGCCACAGACTCAGACGATATCTCCAACAGCAATCACCAAGCCAGTAAGAAGAACTGTAGTAGATGAATCTGAAAACTTCTTCAGTGCCTTTCTCTCTCCAACTGATGTTCAGAGTATACAGAAAAATCCAGTGGTGTCCAAACCTCCAGCCAAATCCCAGCGACCCAAAGAGGAAGTGAAAAGCACTTCAAAGGAGTCTATACACGCCAGTCAGCTGGAAGCACCAGTGACAACAGAGGCAGGTGTGAAAGATTCCTCTGTAGCTGACCTAGTGGACTTGAAAAACTTTGAGATTCCCGAGGAGAAATCAGAAGAAAATTCTGTGCTAAAGTCTAATGCCAAACATGAAGCAAGCACAAATGAAGTTACTGATAAAAAGGTATCTGCTCTAAATCTGAAAGTACCAGAAGAGGCTGTTGGTGAGAAATCCAGTGCTGGAAGTCATGGAGCAGGAGGTGCGCTGGATAGCACTTCACCATCCCTTAATACCGGTACAAAAGACATGGGCTTGGAAACAAAGGAACAAAAAACTGAGGACAGGCAAAGCAATACACCTTCACCTCCAATCAGCACCTTCTCCTCAGGGACATCCACAACTAGCGATATTGAAGTTCTGGACCATGAAAGTGTAATAAGTGAGAGCTCAGCAAGTTCAAGACAAGAAACTGCAGATTCAAAATCCAGTCTTCATCTAATGCAGACATCATTTCAGCTTTTATCTACATCTGCCTGTGCCGATTATAACCGTTTGGATGACTTTCAAAAACTGACTGAAAGCTGTGGCTCCTCTGATGCTTTTGAAAGAATTGATTCATTTAGTGTACAATCTTTAGATAGCAGAAGTGTAAGTGAAATAAATTCAGATGATGAATTATCAGGCAAGGCTTGTGCTTCAGCATCTGTCACTGTCATTCCTCCTGCGCCAAAGACAGAAATGATTGATCCTGTAAAAAGTAAATGCGAAGAATTGAATGACATGCCTGTTTTACATGCTGAAGAAGCTGAGATGGAAGAAAGTGGAAGAAGTGCAACCCCTGTTAATTCTGAGCAGCCAGATGTTTTGGTTGCTACTGTGCAAGCTGAAGAAGAACAGGCTTTGCAAGAGGAGACTGTGCTGCAGCAGGATGTTGTAGAAAACCTGCTTGAAGAAGACAACTCTGAAAAGCAAGAACTTAAAAAGGTAACTGTAAAACGTTAGGCAATTACATAGGGATTAGCTCATGAGGGGTTAACTTCACCTTGCTTGAATAAATTGATGCTGAATTAACTTCCTTTGTTTAAAATAATGATAGTAATGTTTTTAGTGTTCTGCAGTGGAAGAACACTTCAGTCCCCTTTTTTTCCCCCCCACAGGCTTACAAACTCAAGGTTTGACTGTGCATTTGTAAGGTCTTGCAAATATTTTCTGCGCTTGTGTGTTTGCATACACTACGGGCCTTGTAATAGCTAGAATTTTAGGAGTCATCTTTTGAAATAAGAGGTTTTTTTAATCATGCTAAAATGGTTATTTTGTTCATTGGAGAGAACATATAAAACAGTATTAGCTTAATGCAAACAAGTCCTCTTTTCTAGGTGATTTAATGCTTGTTATTAGAAGAAACCTTCCTTTGAAAGAGGAGGTATGCCATGCTTTTTGATGAAGTGAGGAAGCATAGCGAGAAGCGTAGAGAATAATTGAAATGAATTGTGGGTGGTTGGTTCAAATAGATGGCAAGGCCAGAAATGTGGTGAGGGGAAGGATGCCCCAGTGCAGAGAGTGCTGAACACTTTTGAGGAAGTTCTACCCCCCCGCCCCAATTCTACCAGTATTGTGTGAACTTCTTTTTGTTCTATCACTTTCCTATTTGTCTTAAACTGAGCTTCTGTGACATGTTCTGCTTTGTTTGTTTTGCTTAAAAGATGTTTGTATAGTATGTGATATAGCTGGGCCCT
Organism: Tinamus guttatus; assembly: GCF_000705375.1. The sequence goes on from NW_010580212.1 coordinate 137,480, forward strand.
AAGGTTGGGCCTGCCCTGTAGGAATATTTGAAGTAGTGATTCTGTTACTGATACTAGCAGGAGAAAGCAATTGCTTATGAGAATTCATAAAATCCTCAGTTTAATTTGTGTTTTAAGGAAATCATTTATTTTTGTGTGAATTATACAGAATGTCAATGTAAATTCCTTAGGATCTGCATGGTAATGGACTATTATAAATAGATTTTTTAACATTGTAGATAGTGATAACAGACTACAGCAGTCGCCATTTTTGAGCTACATGTTTACAGAATGTTTAATGTGTGCGTATTTCTGTGTTTGCTTTATTTCTGTATGCTCCTCAAAATTTGATATGAAGAGATCATGTTGACTGATGTAAGTTAAGTGTTCCCGACCATGCCTGAAAGTTTACTTTCCTCTTTCACTGGTGATCTGCTGCTTTCTGCTAACATGTCACAGAAGAAACCTCCTGCAACATAAACTATTTGACTCTGTAAAGAGTGGTATGAAGAACCAAAGAAAGTCTTAATGTTAATTATCATTTTATAGGCTATGTTTAAAACCCTTATGATTGAATATAGCCATTGATTTGTGTCAAGGAATTCAGCGGAGCCATGTGTGCTTACTTAGTAGGATTTCTTCTTAAAGCCCTAGAAAGCTGATACTTTATTTTCAGATATTGTTTACTTCTAAAGTATTACAGCAGAAATATGGTGTACTTCACTGATTTTAATTCACTAAAAAAGTGAAGAGCTTCAGCTCTAAAATAGTTTGGGGAAGAAATTGTGGGGAGGGGAGGTGGGGAGAGAGGAAAAGTCTTCCTCTCTTGTGATTTAATTGTCTTGTCCATTTAATTTCATCTAATCGTTATATCTATTAAAAACCTCCAGGTGATTGATTCATTGACTGAGAAACTAGAGAAGAGGGAAACACAGTTATTGAGTACTAGTAAAGAAAAGGCACGGCTGGAGGAAGCTTATGATAACCTTAAAGAGTGAGTATGAAAAAAATATGTATTGGGTGTGACCATAACAGAAATGGCAGAAAGTATGGAAACATAAGTACTTTTTATAACCAGAACAAAACTTGCAAAGCATGTTTGCCATTTGGGAAAAATAGAAGTAAATGTTGTGTGTGCCATGATTATTATTATTATTTTTAATGGCATTATTTCTTTGGGCCTGAATCTTTCTTTGGAAGATTGTTGAGAGGTTTCATTGAGTAAGCAGTAAGAGTGAGAAACAGAGTTGCAGTGTTAATTTATATATAATCTTTGTTGTAACACTGGAAATGGTCTCTTAAGGGAAACTGTTCTCTGATACAGACAGATGAACTTAATTTACAAAGTAATTTTCTGACAAGCAGGTCTTTGTATTTTAATTGTAGTAGGCTCTGAAAGTATGATAAAAGGGTGTTTTTAGACGGAGGGGGAGAATAATTTTGCCCTTGATATGATATAGGTTAATTTGAAAGAACTTGAATAATTGGTAGAATATTTTTGGTAGATTTAGCATTTCATTATTTTCACAGGTAAATTGTTGAAATATTGAGGAGCTTTGATTCTTTTAATATGGACTTCTAATATTTAGAATTTGTGATTTAGCATATAAAAATACTCATTTATTTTAAAAGCATTTAAGGCAATCTATTACAAGCTGTTTAAAATGCCAGATAAACCATGAAGCTGTTCTGAAATGTTAATTTTGCATTAGTGAAATCCTTAGAATGAAGGAAGAGAGCAATAGCATTTCATCCCTTAAAGAGGAGTTCACTCAGCGAATAGCAGATGCTGAAAAGAAGCTCCAGCTTGCATGCAAAGAAAGGGATGCAGCAAAAAAGGTAAACAAATTTTTCAGTGCATTAATGTTCATGTCAGATGAAAGTGGAATTTCTTGGGGGAAACGCATGAAAACTAAGCTAGGAAAAGACAAGAGATTCGCAGGTAGCTCTTTCAAGGAACTGTAAACTGACACAAGCTGATCTGACTCCCCAAGCTGCTTATTACTTCCTTGCGTTGTTGTGTATCCTTCAGCCACGTCATGAATTGAGTGAGGAAATTACTCAAGTTACAGGTACTCAGTCTCTTTAAGAGGAAAAAAATCCTCTGATCTCTTTTACTCTGTGTCCACATATGTGTTCATTTTGGCTTGAGGGACAGAAATGGCTGCAGGATGTAGTGAGGTGGCAAGGCAAGGAATGGGATGGTTTCTTTGGATGATTCACTGGTCGGAGAGCTAAGTGCTGAGGGAGGGTTTGTGTGGGATGAACAAAGGACTCGGCAACAGCAAAGTTTGCGGAGCTGAATTTTTCTTTGGCTCTAATAACAGCTTTTATGGGGAGGAGGGCAAATGAAAAGGTGATCAGTGTAACCTAGTATTTATTGATGTATGCATATACGTACTTTTATGTGTGTCTATATGAAAAAATAGTCATAAATATTTTGTTCTATTATTCAGGAAGTAAAGAATGTTAAAGAAGAATTGGCTACTAGGCTTAATTGTAATGAAACAGCTGAATTACTGAAAGAAAAAGATGAGCAAATCAAAGGATTAATGGAAGAAGGTGGGAATTAAAGATTTTAATAATAAAAAAAAAAAGTTTGTAGAATAAGTTTGCTGAAAAGTACTTTCTTCACATATTAAGCCTTCTTTATGTGGAGAAAAATACATTAATTAAGACATATTAGATAATGTTTAAATTTCTATTTACAGCAAAGCTGGTCAGGAAGAATTAGTCAAACGTAGATGGCTAGAGGTGTATTTTCTACAGCGTTTATTAAAGCTGCCGTAAATTAAAACCAGGATACGATGCAGTTGTCCAGGCACTATTTAGATGAAATGGGACGAGTATTATTCAGGGCACTTCTACAGTATTTCCCTTACTACTATTTAATTTTGGAAGTAAAATATAATTACTAAATGAATTGACATAACATGCTTTTTCTGATGCTACGGTGAACTAATTTTTTTCGCTTTCGAAGCCTTTCATGGCTTATCTTGTAATAATTTAATGTAGTGAGGTCATTTCAAGGTTAGCTGTATTAGTGATAGCTAGGATGCACTAACCTTATGTGCATTTTCTTTATAGGAGAAAAGCTTTCTAAACAGCAGCTGCACAATTCCAACATTATTAAGAAACTAAGAGCAAAGGAGAAAGAGAGAGAAAATACTAACACAAAGCAGAACAAAAGGATTAAGGAACTGGAAGAGGAATTGCAGCATTTAAAACAGGTGAGAATTTTTTTCTTAAAAAACATGGTAGATTAGCTGCAGAGCAGTTTTTTGGAGGAGGTTTTAGATAGCATAACTTCTTTTTGTTGTTGTTTGGAGACTTCAAATTGAGATTCTCAGAATTTTGGGGATACGATTTCCAGGTGCCTTTTCCCAGAGAGCAATTTCAAAGCAGTTTAGACTGATTTTTAAGTTACCTTAGCGTTGACTGAGCCAAACTAACAGCTTCCTCCTTCCAGAACTGCAGCCCCATCTTATCCTGCTGCTTGTTTGCAGTTGCACTGGTGTTCACTTGTACTTGTGCTAGGCAATGGGCTGACCACATTCAATTCAACTCACTAACTCAAATAATGAAAATCCATCCCAGAAAATTTTGGGCAGGATTTTTGCTGGCTGAGTAAGTTGAATCAAGATCTTGCAAGGAGCAGTATCTGCATGAGGAAGTATGTGAAATCAGGTGTTATTCCTCCTCGGCGGGGGGATGGGGTAGCAAAAACTCTCTGTTTTGGGAAAGTGTAGAATCAGTTAGTGATTTTTGCGTAACATCATTATGAATCAACTATCACAGTTAGCATTGTCCTTGCTCAGATGGTGTGGACTACCCCAAGTACTGCGGTTAGTTTGACACTTCTTTTTTTGTGTTCTAATAGGTACTTGATGGCAAAGAGGATCTTGAGAAGCAGCATCGAGACAGTATTAAACAACTGAACAGTGTTGTAGAGCGACAAGAAAAGGATCTTAATAAGCTCCAGGCAGAGGTGGAAGATCTTGAAGAAAGAAACAGAAGTGTCCAGGCAGCACTTGACAGTGCTTACAAGTAAGAAGATGTGTGTGTGCTTGTCTTCAAGTGCACCTTCAGCTGTTGTATCTGTTCCTCATGCAGTGCTTGCAAGATGTCACAAAGTTGTTATTAATACTATATAAACTGTAAGAATTGTTGTATCTATTCCTCGTGCAGGGCTTGCAAGATGTCACAAAGTTATTAATACTATATAAACTGTAAGAAAGCATTGCATTTTTTTTACTCCCCAGGGAACTTGCAGATCTTCATAAAGCTAATGCCACAAAGGACAGTGAGGCACAAGAGGCAGCCCTAAGTCGGGAAATGAAGGCAAAGGAAGAACTTGGTTTAGCTTTGGAGAAGGCCCAGGATGAGGCACGGCAGCAACAAGAAGCTTTGGCAATTCAGGTGGGTCTGAATGTGGTGAATAAAGCTTTCTGTTTGAACAGATGAATGTGCTTTGATGGTGTGTCCATCTGCCTCAATGAATCAAATTCAGCATAAGATGGAACTTGTTTTAGTTCCATCTTGTTTTAGTTAGCAATACCCAATGGATTTTTTTTTTCTGTTAATTAATTTGTTCTCTAGTGGTAGTTGTACTAAACATTAAAAATGTATTTTGAATCCTTTTTTTTTAATTTTGCTTGTCTAAATAAAACGACTCTTGTCAGACTATATGTTAATAGTGTTATGATGCATATTTTGAAAAAAATAGACTTGGAAAATGTTGTCCAGTGATGGAAAAATTACTCTATGTGTGCAAAACTATGTCTGCAAACTAAGCCTTCAACTTTTAACAAGTCTATCCTGTCTAATGGAGTTTAAAAATGGTATAAGTCTCTTGAAATGTACCATCTACTGATGATACTGTAATTGATGCTCATATCTTGCTAAAAATCTGCCTTATTTATTTAGGTGGCAGACCTGAGGCTAGCTCTACAACGTGCAGAACAACAGGCAGCAAGAAGAGAGGACTACTTACGTCAGGAAATCAGTGAACTACAACAGGTACTGTAGCAGATCATACCAACTCATAAGCAAGGAGAATGTCAAAAAATTGTTATAAAATGTGAGCTTGAATTTAATAATCCAAAAGATAAAGTGTGGGGTTTTGAGGGGGGTTGTTTTTATCTACTTGTTACCTTTGATATATGTGTGGTGTGGAAGAATATTTTTTTTAAAAAATTACATATTGAAAATAAAATCAGAATTTTCATGGTGCTTTTTAAACGTATTGCTGTCCTTCTAGTATGAGAGAAAGTGAAACCGTTAGTATCGTGATAATCCTTTAAAATTTCTTTGATTTGAATGTTTCTTTAGCTTTTAGTCTTTTTTGATATTAGAGTCCAGAGAATAGACAGTTGGCAAAATGCTTTGCCTGGTGTCCAGAAGGAAAAATAAGCTGAAAAGGAGAACATGTTAGAGCACAGAAGAGTTTGTCTGGGATTGGAAGTGAAGAAGATAATACTTGAATGTTGTGTTGGGAGGAAAACATCACCAAGAGAAGTCCTCCAGTTTAGGGACACTATTAGGCTTATTTTAATCTTTAGTGAACAGTTAGCGATGAACTGATAACTTGCAAAGTCAGGATTAAATTTGCTTAATCTGGAAAACTTCATCAGCACTGAACAGTGATATCGGATACATTTCCCTCCTTCTTCTGAAATGTAACGCTTTCATCTGTTACTCTGATATATCTAAAAATGTTATATTTTGGGATGTTGTGCTTTACCACTGGTTTGAACACAGAGGTTGTTAAAATATAAAGCAAATGGCTAAATTCTGTGGTAACATTTTAATTCATCATATGGTTTTTAAAGTCCGATCATATTTCATTTGTGATTTTAGAGACTGCAAGAAGAGGAGAGTCGGAACCAAGAACTGAGTCAAAGTGTTACATCTGCTACACGGCCGCTGCTCCGGCAGATAGAAAATTTGCAAGCTACGCTGGGAGCGCAAACCTCCTCGTGGGAAAAATTGGAAAAGAATCTTTCTGACAGACTTGGTAAGGTTTTATTCATTTATTTATCTTTTACCAAACTGTGGGACTCTTGTTTTAAGACATGAGATAGTGGTAGTTATTTGTCCAAAGGGTATAGCTGGCAGTCAAGAGAGGTGAGCCCAAAATGCTTTTGTGCTAGAGAAACCTTTGTACTTTGTACTTTCTGCCATGGTTTTTGAACAGGTAATTCATTGATTCTCTTTAAAACACAGAGCAGAGATGGTAAAGCTTATGTTTCCTTACAGCATTTAAAAGATTGGTCCCCGATATGCTAGTAATAAATCTGCACTTTCTGTTGTCAAACTTGGCGCTTAGATTCCTTGTTGTAAAAGTTGAAGTGTAATAGTTTACTTGTAATTTCATAGGCAATGAAATATGTTGATCCAGTAGCAATCTATTATTTTAAATGAATAAAAAAAAATTTAAAAAGGTGGAGCCAAAGAAGGTTCCACCTTTGTTCTGTTCTGTTCTCCATTGTTATATATCACATTCTTATAATGTGAAGTCTCCTCATTCTGCGTTGCTTTGTACCACTATGTGGAAGAAAATATTTCATTTCCTTTGCAACAGAAAACAGAATCTTTTTTTCCAAATCAAGAAAAAAATCAATTGCATCTTACATGGCTCACAAGAATGCCCGAATTTCATTTTGATGAGTGAATAATTGATCTGAGTTAAAGATTTTTGGTCAAAAAGTAAAGTCTGTGTTTTTCCTTACTTGGTTTTAGGTGAATCTCAAGCCCTTTTGGCAGCAGCTGCCGAAAGAGAACGGGCTGCAACAGAAGAACTTCTTTCTACTAAAGTTCAGATGTCTTCTACTGAATCTCAGAATAGTCTTTTAAGGCAAGAAAATGCTCGTCTCCAGGCTCAACTAGAAGGGGAGAGAAACAGACTGAAGAAAATGGAAAATGAGAACAGTAGGTGAGTTGAGTTCTTGGTTAAGGGTGTTCCTCTAGAATTGTAGTAAAACAGAATATGCCATCTCACAAAACCAATGTCAGCAAGTTTCTTTGGCCTCAAATTGGGAGACTTTTTGTGCAGTAATATCAACATTCAAAATATGGACAACAATTCATATAGCTGCCCAACTTAACAAAACTTATACTCAAGGTTGTCTGAAGCATGTTACTTTCATATTATTTTCACATATTGCAGCTCACTTTATTTTAAAAGTACATGAACCTAAAATAATAAAAGCTATGTGTTGACTTTTCTTTCTTTCCTCGATATAGATATGAGGTTGAACTAGAAGGTCTCAAAGTTGAGTATGCAAAAACCCTTGAGGAGGCAAGAAGGGAAAAGGTATTTTCTACTTCAGTTTTAGACTATGCTAGCATTGCAGCCTGGACTGACATGTAGTTAACAAACTGTGTTTGTTTCTGTAGATGCTGTTAGCTACTCAGTTAGAAATGGAGAAAATGAAAGTTGAACAGGAAAGAAAGAAGGCAATTTTTGTGCAAGAAGCAGCAAAGGAGAAGGTACCAACACCTGATGTTTCTGTTTAATCTTATTGGTGCTATGGTGATTCTACCTAGATTCTAGGTACCTAGAACTTTCGGAAGAGTAAAACAGGCTTGGAACAATACAGTAGATATATCTGTATAACCTAGATGTTAGGGATTTCTTTATTGTGACTGCTTTTTACTTTCAGTAAAATGAGAGAAATTTTGAAGCTGAATTCATAACACTTTTTAAAAAAAGTTTTAATTAACATGCCGTCAGAAAGAGGCATCCTTCCATTAGGACATCCTTCCTAACATGCAGGCATGCAGCACTATGTAGGCGTCTCCTTTGGCATAGTTTGCAACTTCTTTTTCTTTGTTTCCTGAAAAATCTACTGCGTTCAATGCAGGCTCGCTAGGTTATTAGTAGTGTAAGTAATTCTTTATTGTATGAACTTGCATGTAATTTAGGCGGGGAAAAGATGCTACTTATAAGACTATGTTCTGTACTTAGTGGTAGTGAAGGATATTGTCTTTTTCTTCACCACCTACAATAAACTTTTTTCTTTACTGCTCTAATTGGTGATTTTTTTTTTTGAAGGATCGGAAGTCATTTACAGTTGAAACTGTTCCAAGTACTCCAAGTATTTCACGCTCTAGTTCCATAAGTGGAGTTGACATGGCAGGTCTTCAGACATCCTTCCTCTCACAGGTATTTTCAGCTTTTTTGATAGGCTACTTTCTTTTCAAGGAGGTTTCTTCAGTTAGAAAAGAAAACCCTTTCAAGGGCATATTGGTTTTAGACTAGTTAATTCCTGTGCAGAGACATCCAAAGCTTAGAAGATATCTATGATTATAGAGCATTTGTATAAGATAGCATAAACCTACAGTGTTTACTGCATCATAATATGTACAAAGTGCTAAATTCATATGACTGATTTTAGCTAGCAGAATGAAGTAACACTGATAGATCAGAGGATGTCAAATCAACTTGACTTTTTGTTTTTTACCAGCAGTCCTGGTTTAATGCACACCCCCACTCCCTAGGCAGTGCCATTGACTGTTGTGATCTGTGAAAAGTCTTTTGCTTCTGCTGCTTTCCTGTAGGTAGGCTTATCAGCGCCCAAACTAAGTATTAGTCGTGTATATGATGTGACAATTTCAAAGTGTAGAGTGTTGTTTTGGTTTTTGTCTAATCTTAAGGTTCTTTAACTTTTGTTTGTAGGATGATCCTCATGATCACTCATTTGGACCAATATCTACTAGTGGGAGCAATCTTTATGATGCTATAAGGATGGGAGCGGGTTCAAGTATAATTGAAAACCTTCAGTCACAGTTAAAACTAAGAGAAGGAGAGATTTCGCATCTTCAGGTACTGTAGTCACTCAGATGTAACTGAATGCAGGACTTGACAGTGGAATGATTAATGCAATCGGTTTTTCTCTTTTTTAAAAAATTTTAAAAGCCCGGTCCATGTCTGGTCACCGTTCTTCACTGTGCTGTGCATTCACTCTTCCCTTTCCATGACATTTCTACTAATTAAGGTAGCTAATTAAGATAGCTGCTGGAGCAGTGTGTAGGAAAGAGCATGTTTAACTTGCCTAAAAAACACTGATCACAATTGAGAAATTGGATGCTGTCTTGTAGTCTGGTCTATGAAAGGCTTTTGTCTTTAAGTAGTGTATCAAAATATGTTTATCTTTAGGTTACAAGTATGGTAGATTCTTTCCTACTCCTAATTATTTTATGTGTTTACCTTAGCTGGAAATTGGAAACCTTGAAAGAACACGATCAATAATGGCAGAAGAGCTTGTTAAATTAACAAATCAGAATGATGAACTTGAAGAGAAAGTGAAGGAAATACCAAAATTACGTACACAGTTAAAGGTAATCACCATCATAAATTTGGTGTAAAGTGGGCATGCTTAATATCATCTTTATCAGTTTAGGGTTATATTGAAATGTGTCCCTCATTATAAATGACCAAGCATCTTTTTTCTAAATATACATAACAGAATAGGATGCCTACTCCATAACTGCCTAGTCAGTTCAAAATATAAGAATTTGTGCTGTACATAGGATTGCACACTAAATCAGGGAGAACACACTTTTGTGTTTGTTTAAATGAAAAGAATGGGCTGGAAGGCTTGTCTCTTCAGTAAAGCAGATATCTTGATACATGTGACAGATTTATTGAGAGCTCACAGAAGCTGAGTGTGTGTGCAAGTGTAAAGATAATAGGACAAATAAGTTTTAATCCTCTGAATGCTTAAGTTACAAATAACATACTGGAACTAGTTTTGGAAATTATCTTTGCTCTATAAGTACAGAGTGTAATACTTCCAAGTGAAACATTTCACAAACTGCGTTTCTTCCCGTAATAAAACTCTGTGCAATTTGCTAACACATTTCTTAATGGCTCTAGCAGTTGAACTCCAAAGCACTTCAGTAGGCTGTTTGAAAGGAGCACTGGTTTAGTCAAGGATCTTTGCCTTTGGAGTCTCTTCCTGTTCATAAATTAGCTGTATTCAGAGAGTCAAAGCATAAAGTATTTTTAGAATTTCTGTGTGTTTTCTTATGGAACTTTTTACTTTGATAAAATAATGCTCTGCTTATTTCCCTTAGTGGTATAATATGTTGTCCTAAATTGAAAGTAACAGTCAAATAACAGACTGCATGTTGTTGCAGGATTTGGATCAAAGGTACAATACAATTCTTCAGATGTATGGAGAGAAAGCAGAGGAGGCTGAAGAACTCCGACTAGATCTTGAAGATGTGAAAAACATGTACAAGACTCAGATAGATGAACTTTTAAAACAAAGACAAAATTAACCCCTGATGGAACTCTTAACTTTATTATATGATAAACTGTAAAGATAGTTGTTTATGTAAATGCTGAATTTAAATATCTTGTAAAGATGATGATTGTATTATAGAAAATGTGACTATATATTATAGAGTTCATACGTTGACAAAAATCAGTGCTTTACAGTGTCTTGTACTGTCTGCGGTTAAATTATTTGTGCAATATTTAAAAGTTTTCTTTTTAAAATCATCCAGTTATTTAAGTTTTTACTAAACAGTGGACCATTTTACTCGTAAACAGCAGCAGAGTGGATGGTTGAATGTTACCTTATGAGACAGCATTGGAAGGCATGAGTTTTATTAAGCAGCCCTTGATTTATAATCTCTTTATTCATAAAAATGACATTAGAAGTCTTTTTTAAAATGTTTTGAATGTTTTTTTCTAAAATCTTATCAAATAATTTTCAATAACAGAAAATAGCAGTAGCTTTCTGTCTGAAGCCTAATTAGTAGATATTTTTATGAAGGGAAAATCTCAGATTTGTACTTTCAAGTTCTGAACATGTTAGGATGATAATTCTCTCTTCTTACACCAACTTACATTAGTATAATGACTGTTTGACACCAGGTCCTTGAAGCAATGTGAGACTGTGAGCTGAAAGTTTATAATTACAGCTTCATCTTGCATATTGTCTCATGAGTTGTCTAGAAACAGCAGGCCTGCTTGTAACACTAAATGTGTTTAACTTCTAACACCAGAAATCTGAACTCTTCAATGTTTGTTCTAGGGTCAGATAGAGTAGTTAAAGCAGTAGGTGAAAAGAATGTAGAAAAATTCAATTTTTTTGAAATTAAATAATTGCTTCTGCTGTCCTGTAAGTCATTCCTTGTAAAGAAAAAGATTTATAGACTTCTGAAAAATGTACTGTGACTTAATATAGTTCTCAAGCTGGTCTCCAGTGGCTGCTAAGTATTTCTCATGCTGTTCCTAAAGTAAGGTATTGGTCAAAGATCATCCACATAGCTTGACATTCAGCTACGTTTTGGGTCATGTTAGAGGAAGCTTTTGAATTGGACCCTTGGGAATGCTGAGAATCAGAGGAAGCAGCTTGCTTCTTCCTCTCGGCGTTCCATACCACGAAGATTTCACTACATCTTGGAATTTTAGCAGCAGTAGACTGGTAGACATGAAATATTTTGTAGTTGAAATTTTTTGCTTATCGTACCATTATCTCCATTGAGAGAGGTTTCTTTTGCATCTGTGTGCAGTGTAGTTTGTGTTAGAGAACTCTGTTCCTGCCTGGTGTTCAGTGGATTGAAAGAGAGGAAGAATGGGAACACAGGAAAACCTAATACCACGTTTCTGTATAGGTGAGGAGTTTATCTCTGCTTGTTAGAAAGGTTAATGTCTGGAGTTTCACAGGCAAGGTAATGTCAGATTCAGATAAATACTTTGAGTATTTCAGTAAAACAATAGAATAAGAACACTAAAAATAGTCTTAACTCCCAGTCTGTATCAGAAATTTTAATTGCTTTATTAAATACTAAAATACAGGCTTTTTTCTTTCCCTTCTCTCTCTCTCTCTCTCTCTCTCTCTTTTTTTTTTTTCCTCTATTGGAAGGTAGGGAAGATTTTTAGTTTCATTTTGGAAACTAAGCTGAAATTTTTTTTTCTCAAAGACTAAAAATTAACCCTTTCATATTGAAGTTTTCTTGTTTGCTTTAAGTTTAAAAAATGTGCAAAACAAAGTAAGCTCTACTTGTTGGAACTTAATAGTTTTGAATTAAAACAGGCTAGATTATGACATGCAGGTGTTAGAAATTAATTTTTAATAAAGCAACATTTTAGGAAGGTTGAATTTTAGGGTGCCAAATAGTTTATTTTTTTGGAAAAAAGTTAAGCAGTTTTCTATTGCAGTGAATCAATAAATTGTTCTTCACTGTAGGTTTTTTGGTTTGTGTTTTATTGGTTTGTTGGTTTGTGAAAAAAATACAATCTTGAAAGAAAAAGGGAAGATTTCAAAAAAAATAAGGAAACTTTTATTTAAATATAATACTGCCAGTGGTTTCTGAAGATGATGTTTCAGGTGTATGCGTAGGCACTTTTTGAAAGGCTGATAGAGATACAGTTTTCAATTTATGCAAATGTATTTGGTTTTTCAGGAAGAGCTTAGGTAAATTAGAAACTGCATTAACCGTTTTAGATATAAAAGCACTTGTTGGATATAATAGATTTTTAAACACTGAAGAAGAAGATGTAGATACATAAATTTGACTATTTTTCAATTCTTTATTCCCTTTCAGTGCAACCTTTTTACTAGTGCATCAGAATCAAGTGGCTTATTGCATCTTAATCATCAAAGCCTTAGAAAACAAAGTAGCTGTTGGAAAGTAGCCTAGACTTCTAATTATTCTCTGTTTTGATTATCTTTCATTATACTTCTGGTATGCTTGTTTTGAAGAAACATTAACATGTGTAGGACACTTTAAGTTCTTTGCTGTTACTGAAATGGCCTAGAAAAGTGATAGGTGCAGAAGGGAAGGGTTTAACTCAGAAAAGTGATGCCCACTTCCACTTGGATTTATTATTTTAAAATACTCTCTCGTTTCAAGCACGTAATTTATACCTTATTTTCACTGCAGAGGCAAATAGGAAGAAAAATAGGAAGAAATATCATTTTAAGACCTACTCCAACTGTCTTGGTCAAATGAGGCATATTCTATATTCTAGGGAAGATGGTGGGAAATGAAAATCTGCCATTAATGTTGATGGGTTTTGGATGAGTTGGGCTACTTGCACGCTCACTTCTTTGGGTATTGGGTTGGCTGCTTTATGATCAAAGGAGCCAGAGTTCAAAATCCCACGTAACTGCACATGAAAGGAACAGTTTTTATTGATTTTTTTTTTTTTTTGGTCTTGTTAGACAGGTTTGTTACAATTTGTGTAAGTATGTTTTGCTAAGGGCTTTAGCTAGTTGAATATGAAACAAAATGGATTATTGCACAGTGAAAATGGAATCCTTGGTGTTTCTAGTTGTAAAATGTGTATAAACTGTATAAAGCATGGGTCAGGGTAAAATAAACTTTTATGCTAATAGTGTGCTCTGCTTTTCTTTTAACACAGATCAGGTTGTTACAATTTGTGTAAGTATGTTTTGCTAAGGGCTTTAGCTAGTTGAATATGAAACAAAATGGATTATTGCACAGTGAAAATGGAATCCTTGGTGTTTCTAGTTGTAAAATGTGTATAAACTGTATAAAGCATGGGTCAGGGTAAAATAAACTTTTATGCTAATAGTGTGCTCTGCTTTTCTTTTAACACAGATCAGGAGATCTTTGGAGGGTGTTTTGTTGTGCTTTTGTGTGTGAACTTAGCCTTGCTGTGGTTGGGAAGGGCTGTTGGCTGTATGAATATACTTAAAATCTAACTGAAGTTACGCTGGATATTTTGTGGGTGTTTAATTGCAGGGGCTCGATTTAGTCGTAAGTTCCCTGCAGTAATGGGATTAAAGCAGGTTTCCTTTATTTGTAGAATAGCTGTATCTGGTATCCTTATGTCACTGCGGTGGGATGAAGGCCTGTTCAGCCACTCATGTATGTGTGGGAGCAGGGAGAGCCCTGATCCCTGCAGCTTTCCTGAGGGAGGCCGGACATTCCTCCCCTGGGAATCATCCCTTCCCTCCTAGCGGGCCCTGAGGCGGCGGGGGCCAAGGAAAGCGAACAATGGCGCTAAGCGGCGCCGCTTCCTGCCAGCGCCGGGAGGAAAGGGCCTCAAGTTGCCTTTTCCG
>NW_010580212.1:151803-169623 GCF_000705375.1 Tinamus guttatus
CCGGCGGAGCCGCCGCCGCGCAGGTACGGCCGGGGGCTGCTGCGTGCAGAGCACGAATGGTGTGTATGGAGGGGCAGCGTGCGTGTATATGTCGCCTGCATTTGGTGTGTATGCATGTATCTATATGTCTATATATGGTGTTTATGTGTCCTTATATGGTGCATGTATATACACATGCATATATGTGTGTATATGCACATATATAGCACATATGTAGAGATGTCTATAGCTAACTTAACTGCATGCAACTCACCCATCAAAACTTTTCTTTAACGCGATGCTCGCTCCTGCCTTGCTGGCGCGTTTCGCTTTGGCTGCTTATGCACAATTGCATGATTTTCCCTTCGACTTATGGTTAATTTCTTGTGAAGTGGAGAAGGTTTTTTTCCTATACAGCTTTTTATATGCGTATGTGTGTTTTATATCTTTATGTTTATATATTATATGCTGTAATGTAAATTAAAATGCATGCACATACACACATGTGCCTCTATATAAACGTCAAATTTCTTACTGTTTCCCAGAATACTTTAAAAATACTTCTGATTCCCTCCCGGCCGAATGCTTGAAACATTCTTCCTGCCCTCTGCCTGTTACGTACTGTCTGCTTGGTTTCCAGATTTACCCTCCCAGGCATCCCGTGGGATCCAGTCAAAGTCAACACCCCCTCGTGGGCCTGGCTGCGCGCGGGATAGAGCGGCTAACGGCTCACGGAGATTCCTGAGGCCGCTCTCCCGGCGGAAGTTTATTCTGTATCAGGAAAAATAAAAATTGGATGTGAATTCTTTGAGTACGTGACTTAATTTGGCTGAATGTTACCCAGTATGCTTGAAATGTGCTACAGCACACGTGTGCTAAGCTTTTTCTTTTTTCTTTTTTTCTCTCTCTCTCTCTTTTTTTAATAACTACAGAATTTGCAGGTTGCCATGTTAATGCTGCTTGCTTTTGGATTGCTACTGCAAGAAATCCTGGCAAATTCCCAAGATGACAATCTTGCCGAATTCAAAAACATCGTGGAACAGCCGTTGGATAGCTACAAAACTATCAACTTGCCGGAGGAGCATATTCCTTACTTTCTGCACAACAATCAGCACGTTGCCAGCACCTGTAAGCAGGACCCTCATTGCCCATACAAAGTAGGTTTGCTTTTTGTTTTTGCTTTTTTATGTTTTCATTCAGAAGTAGTCTGGGGTGGTTTATACTTGGAGTTTTAGTAATTAAAGATGCTAATGAGTTTTTTTTCTTAGTTTTAAGAATAACAAGCTAGATTTATGGAACAATGCAAGCTTCAGCAAGCTTCTTCTTTTTCTCCTTTAATTGCTACAGAGCAGAAGTGATCCTGATAGTCTGAATGGCACTTTTGCACATGTGGAAGATGTCTGATCTGAGCAGAGTTAGTAATTTCTAGGCCTGTGGCTCTCAGGGTGCTGGAGCACCTTTGCTCAAGCGCCAAGAGTAGAGGGAAACCAGTGAAACGATCTTGCCTTGTGCACTGTGCTGCCTTTAAGGTTTGTTCATTATCTGCAGCTCTCAGCAGGGTGAAAATTTTGGGATGCTACACATTGAGTCAGGAAAATTGAACAGGATATATTAAAGACAAGAATAATATTTCTGTGCACGTATATCCTATTTTGGATATATGCCCGTGCCTAACAAATTCAAGCCTTCTTTCTGAAACGATTTGAAAAGACACCAAACAGAAAGCCTTCTATTCCATGTATATTCAATGCACTATCAATTTGTAGTGTATAAACTAACAATTACCTGAAGTAATTTAAATTTTGCTGCAGCATAACCTGGTCAGGAGCCATACTCAGTGAATTTTGTGTTACAGAAATACTTGAAGAAACTAAAATCCTGCTGGGGTTATGAGAAGTCCTGCAAATCGGATTACAGGTTCAGTTACCCAGTGTGTGATTATGTTGAAACTGGATGGTAAGTTCCATCTAAAATTTATAACGTGCACTAGGTCATAAAATGTATAGTGCTCAGTTTTTTATCAGCTTTGCAGTTACCATTACTGTGATATTTGGATGGTTACTGTGATAAAGGATGGTTATGATTCTTGGTGGTGTGGTGTGCCTGTATGTGTGTGTGTGCATGCATATTTCTTTTGGCATTATAAAAATTAAGCATTTCAAGGAAGAAAACACTGTTTGAAATGCATCAGGCTACAGTGTTTTCTTTATTCTGATTTAGTCTTGAATTCAGACTCCTAAAATAACTCTGGAGTTCCTTTCTTAGCTTTAAAAACAGAGGAGAAAATGTTAGAAAAGATTTTTATACCCTTTTAGGGGAGAATAGCTTTAAACTGTCATTGGAGTCTTTTCTTAAATACAGCTGATAAGTTGCTTCCTGTTTTGCATGTTGAATGCCAGTAAAGTAACTGGCTGGCCTTTTTGTTCCACTTCTAGTGGAACAAAAATATTATCTGCTTAAGTTATTACTAGAGCTGAGCAAAAGCCCTCAATTTTCCTCTCCCCTTCATCCATCAGGGCAAGTGACATTGACACAGCCCAACAGATATTCTGGAAACAAGCTGACTTTGGTTATGTTCGTGAGAGGCTGAACGAAATGAAAACCCATTGCAAGCCTGCAGCAATGGTGGGTGTTTTTGATAGGTAATACAGCTTTCACTTGCTTCTAAACATCATTCTTGTTATTGATCAAGTCTTGCTTGCTCTTCTGTTAACAGGGAGATTCATCTTTGACCTGTTCTCAGTACCTTCAGCACTGCAGAGCAACAAACTTGTACATTGACTTAAGAACTGCAAAGAGAAACCATGACAGGTCTCTGATTTGCTTATGTTACAGTAAAACCAAAATAAGGCAGGGAGAAACGCTTCCAAATTTGTTTAACAAATCCGTACGTACAGCTGGTGTGCTTTTTGCAGTGGGATTTGCAGTTGATCAAAGGCTTGTCACTGAAGTCCTGTGAAGATCCTAGTTTCTGATGATTGCTGGTTGCCTCTCTCAGCACTACTGGGTATTTAGGTTCTTGGCATGCTAAGCTCTCAGTTTCTTGCAGTGATTCTTCCCTCTTCTGGGTGGAGAGTAGAGAGGTAGATTTTCTGTGTCTTCAGAGATATCCTTCCTTGGTCAGATGACAGGCAAAGAATGACATGAAAAATGTCATGCTAAGAAGACATTCCCTCTGATAGGTTTTAATGGGCTGGTTATTGTGCCTTGATACATGAAACAGGAATTGCATTCTCAGATACAGTAAGTCTGAAGAAGACTCTAAATTGGCATCTCTTGTATCCCAGATTAAAATGCTATGCATTGGACTACTCTCTGAAAAGGGGATGGCATCATCCCTCTTTCCTTCTATTTTATCTTTGAAGTTAATGTCAGGGAATCTGACTCGAAAAAGCTGTTTCATGACTGTGACAGCAGGACCCCTCAGAATGGGTTGTCATCTCCTTAGCCTATCCTAAGAGCTGATTTAGACAGCACCTTTGGTTGTTAAACCAGCTTTGTGAAACTTGTTCTTAGATCATATTCTTCCAATATTTATAAAATTATTGAGTGACTAAATGGATTATAAAATCTGAGGTGAAATTCACTGAGAGATTGTTGAAAAAAATAGATATCCCTGTAAGTAATCATGAAGCAAAATCTCATTAAATTATTCATTTGGATACATGAAAATGGTACTTAAAATGTTCTGGCAGAGTAATGTTATCTTCTTGGTTAATATTTCAAGCTCTGAGGGCACTGTTATCTTTATTTGAGTAGTAGTGGAAAATGTTGCAATTATGCTGAAAAAAATACCCAAGTTTTAAGTATTTAAACATTTAAGTATTTAAGCATTTCCGATATGATTGCACAAAATCTGATAGATTTTTATTAATTTATATTAGATTCAAAGAAGACTTTTTTCAGAAAGGAGAAATTGGAGGTCATTGCACCCTTGATGTTCAAGCATTTTTGGCTGAAGGTCAGCGCAAGAGCCCTCTGCAGTCCTGGTAAGAGTCCCTTGTCATGGCTGCTTGGCTGCTTCCAAGTTCTTTTAGTTTGTGGGGGATTTTTTTTCGACTTTTTGTTTCCGTCTTTAGTTTTTGCCTCCTATTGGCACTAACAGTCTGTGCTGGGTATTTCATAATGAGGAAATAGTTGCTCCTTTCTAAGGTCAATTTAAGAGTTCATAATAGATGTAGTTACTAGGGGAATCTATTCAGAGTGCTGTTCTGAACTATGCTAAATGGAATTGTGTCATTCCTGACTAATTTACAGAGGCAGAAGCTTTGGATGTGTCTTCTAACCTGAAGGTCTCACATTCAGATGTTTTCTGGAGATGATGCTGACTCTGTGCCTACTCTGCCAGTGGACTGAGATGATCCCTTTGTTATTAAATGCCCTGAAGTTTGTGTTTGTGCCCTTGTGGACACCATCCTCGTGGTGCTGGGGCCAGTGCAGAGCCTGCTCTGCGTATTCATGTGCCCTGCCCGGGGAGCCTGTGTTGGGGTACGGAGCAGGCAGCAGTCTGCAGGCTGAGCAGGAACAGCAGAGGATGCTTTGTGCTACGTGGTTTCCTCTCAGGGTTGAATGTTAGTACTTCAAAGTAGCATTGAGGTTAACTGATGAAGCATGAAGGAACTGGAGCCATCAGGCTTCCTATATGAAGTCTTTTTTATTTTTTTCCCCCCCCTTCCATTTTATACTTTTCTCATGTTTCCCGTTATTCTTCTCATTTTGCATTAATGGTCACTTTAAGTTAAGAATAACTGCAGAGCAAGACACGACTTATTTCTTCCCTACACTTATTGTCCTCTTAGATGCTCATCCCTCCTTAGTTCCCAGTATAAATATCTCATCTGAATTCATTATTCTGACCAAAATATGAAGATCTTGCTGAAGCATCGCTGGCAATGCAGGTCAGGTTGGATAGACCCACAGATCTGGGCTCTAAGGCTCTTTGTTAGATCTCAACTACTTTGATTTGTAGATCAAAGATGCACTTCCCTGCTGAGATCAAAGGCAGTGTTTAACCTCTTGGAGCTCATAACCTGAGAACTTTCCGTTACAATTACAAACAATTTTAGTCGTCAGACTTTATCAGACTTCAGCAACCTTGTTAAATCAAATGCAGTGGGTGACCATTTGTCTCATCTTAAATATGAGGTACGTGGTCTTAAGTATGTTAACGACAAAACATCTTCTCTGTGGTTGAATATTCCTAGGTTTGCAGAACTCCAGACATTTACCCCATTAAACTTCAGGCCCATAGAAGATGGCAAATGTGATATCGTTATTGAGAAGCCAACATACTTCATGAAATTAGATGCAGGTAACTTGTGTTTTTACTGTAGACTTGTCCTGTAATACTGCAATGAAGAGAGCCCGTATCCATCGTACTCAACTATGTTATACCTTTGTGACTGTCAGATTTACTTGTATTTTTTCTTTTGAAAAAGGTGTGACAATTCTATTCCTGTTTTTCTGTAGTTCTATTAATGATCTCACAAATTTAATTTTAAAACCTTAGATTTTCTTACAAATTTAAAAAAATCAGAGAGATTTCCTGCCACACGTCTGCACAGAGTCTTTGACTCCTGACTGTGTTTTGACAAAGCCTTTGGCACAAAGTCAAAGACTATTCTTTACAGAGTCTTTGATTTTTGGCTCTGTTTCTGGATGATAGTTTTCAGTTTTCCTATCTGTTGCATAAACACGAGGTATGTGCATATACATGTCTTGCAGTGTCTGTTAGGTAAATGAGGTTTCTACACATATTGAATGATAGGGAAGAGGAAGTGGTGTTCAAAGACAAAATGTTAGTGGATTAAAAAACCTGATAATGCTGTTTTAATCATAAACCTTCAAATTCAGGTTAAAAAGTCCATGCAGGGAGAAATTGGTTATTTTATTACAGAGAGCTGTGGTGATTGCTGGTCTACAGTATTCCAAAATTCATGTGAGGAGTAGCACCAAAAGACCTTTAGGAAGGTGAAGCATCCAGTGATATCTATCTGACATTCTTTAAATTCATCGGCCTTTTTGCTCATGGTGTGTTTTGAAAACAAATGTTAGTGAAGGATTTTCAGGATGTAGACATTAAAAACAAGCTGTGGTGGGGTGGGCTATGGTTTAAACTAGGTATTTGCTGTATTTTGGCCGCATGGCACATTCCAGCGGGGTCGCTCTTCTTCCCCTGTGGGCCAATGTCTTGTTTTTGCAGCAAGGCACCTGAGCATTTTGCCCTGTTGTCACCTTGTACCCTTTGAGTGGGGAAGTAGCTGTGTCCAGGAGACAAAACTGTCCCTCTCCACTTGACTTTGTTTTACAAGAGAGAAGGAAATTGCTGTTCAGGAGAAGTTTAGAAGCTAGTGTCTAGTCTGCACTAGCAAAGACACTGGATTACCTTACTTCCTTTAGCTATTGTAGCTTTCTATGTGCCCTGATCTTAGGTATTAATTTAAGAAACCAGGAATCAGCAAGAGTGCTCTGAGAGAGAAGCTGATGAATTACTTGGGCTTTGGCTTGGGTGTTAATACAAGTTCTGTCTTGAAGTCCTCCAGACAGAGCTGCTCTGAATGCTTACAAAAACAAAACAAAATGAAGAGCATGGCCAAAAACCCTTTTAATGTTTTCTGTATGTCTACGTAGTTACTGTTAGTGCAGCAGTTACTTTCATACACTGCAGAAAGCAGTTGCACACTGTAATGAGAAGGAGCAAGTAAAAGATTTTTTTTTTTCCTGCCACCTTTTTGAGCACTGATTTCTCTGAACTTTTCTTGAAGTGTGCTTTCCTGCAGATTTCTTACCTGGATGTCCTCCTTTTCAAATGTTTGGTTTTCTGGAGTACATGAGAAACTTTCAGTTAGAAGCAAAGGAAAGCTAGTGAGAAATGCAGACTTTATTTATACATATGTATGTGTATGTTCATATAAATATGTGCTTTATTTTTATAAGTGTGTGTGCATTTATATATAGACAGAATTTATTCACTGCTAAGGAAAAATCCATAAAGTGGAATAAATGGAGTGAATAATGGGTGAATGAAGGAGAGAATGAATATCCTGCTAACAATTCTTTCTCTTTCTCAGGTGTTAATATGTACCATCACTTCTGTGACTTTGTCAATCTTTATATTACGCAGCATATCAATAATTCCTTCAGTACTGATGTCAAAATAGTCATGTGGGATACAGTAAGTCTGTAGTGCATTTGTCATACTTTGTAATGGGTTATAGTTCAAATTTATAGAGATCTTGAAGCTTTTAATATGTGATTTAAATTTAAATTTTCCCATGGGCTGCTGATTTCATTTTTTATTTAAGCTTGTAGTGTGCCATGTAAAATTTAAAACGCAGTCCAAAACTAACATACCTTTTGACTATGCTGTTGTCCCAAGTCTGCCTATTATTTTGCTCTGTAATTTGCTTTGTAATACTTTGTGTATTCACTGCTCCAACAGCTAATATTTACCAGAGAACTACCAATATTCATTCCTTGCTATTTAATGAGAAATCAACCTTATAGCTAGAAGAAAACAGTTTTTCTAGTTCCCTTGTATATTGAAAGCTGAAACAAATCTCTTGCCAGATAAACAAACTACCAGATATTATGTAATGACCTGTTAATCCAGCACTAGTGGCCTTCTAAAAAGAACATGTGTTAAGTATCACTGTAAATTACTTTGAAAAGTAACTCCTTATATGACATCATCAAATCAAATAACTCTTAAGTGTTGCAATCAGCAGTGCTATAATTCAGCAGCTTTAAAAGTATCTAACTGTTCCTTCTGCTTAAATTTGTTGCCATGAACAGCCAGATGATGGCACCAAGTAACTGCTGATAAGCTGTCTCCACACTTATCAAAGATAGACTTGAATTTATTCGTCATTCTCTCTCTCTCTCTCTCTTTTTTTTTTTTTCTCTGATGTAATTGGATTTGGGCATATTCTCTATCTACTGTAAAATTGGCACACTGTTCTTATTAAACAGTAATGCCCTCAGATGTAGGTTAAACAAAGCAGAAAATGAGTGGGAAATCCACTGGGCGTTGATTTGCAGAATGCCTCTGTGAATGCAGGAAAATAATGTTTAGAAAGCACTTTTAAGGAGAGGACACAGGGTTAGAGAGCAGTACTTCCAGCTTTGAAGATCAGCTCTCTACTTCTAATCTGGAGGAGCAGTTGTCATAAGACAGGCTGCCAGAAAGTGGTATGGATTATGAAATTCATTAAAACTTAATGGCAGAAGAGGGAGAGAAAGCACCACTTAATCTTAAATAAATCTGGCAACCTTTAGATTCTTTTCGATTTATTACCTGTCTGCTCTCTTCTGTGGTCATTTAGAGATGTATTTTTGAGAATGTTTCCATGTAACTTTCCGGGGAGGATGATGCAGATCCAAACCGAAAGGAACATTTAAGCAGAAATCCGCACCGGAGTTAGTGAGGTCATATTTTAACTGCATTCATAGAGTAAGATGTAGTGACTCTTTAGCCCTCAGATGTGCAGGAACTGTTATGGACCTGAAGGCAAGAATGACTGAAAAGCCAAAAGGTAGCACAGATCCCTGCTGCTATAGGGGACTTTCTTATTCTGTCCATTAGAGAAACTTCAAGTAATGCTAGACATCTGATCTGATGAAAGAATTAACAGGGAAATTTATCTTCAACCTGTGATACATGTTATATGCAAATAAATAGAGGCAAACGTGAAATGGGCTGATTGTGTGTTTTTATTTTCAAACATTACTGCTGCACTTGGATGCCCAGGTGGTTGTTAGTTTCAGGAGTCTAGGTTCATGCCATCTACCCTCCTCACCTTTCACTTACTTCAAATTTGACATACATCTGTTGTCTCTGACATAAGTAGTAGGTAATCCTTGCTCCCAGCTCTCAGACTGTGATCTGTTGCCGAAGAATTTGTCTAGGTTGCTGGTTTGTAGAACTGTTTTCTTGAAAACTAATTAACATGCCAGGTGATTTGAGTTAACCACCCATGTAATCAGTAGGTTAGACATTCTGTAATGTCTGCCTTCTGTGGAAGGCAGTTTTAAGGCTGGTGTGGATATGCATGTAGGATGTGTGTTAAAAGTCATACAGGCTTGTAAATAATTAGGAAAACTTTTATATGCACTTCTGTAATCATAATGCAAAATGTTTTTCTTCTCCTAGAGCTCATATGGCTATGGCGATTTGTTCAGCGAGACATGGAAGGCATTTACTGACTATGAAATAATACACTTGAAAACTTTTGACTCTAAAAGGGTATGGAATTGTATATTTGCTTTCACTCATAGAGGCTACACAGTAAGTGTGACTGCTTCTCAAGCCACTTTGATATGGGTGTTCCAGAGGAAGGCATTCATATTTTAAGTGTACGTTTAATTTAGGTGATATTTATACATT
Source organism: Tinamus guttatus (assembly GCF_000705375.1). The sequence continues at coordinate 161,168 of NW_010580212.1, forward strand.
ATCTTACAAACCAGAGACACATAGTGGTAGCTGCAGTTGCCTGTTTCTCTGGTTTGTCTACACGTTGTGTAGAGAGACAAAATTTTGTGTCTTCTGAAAGGTGGTATTTATGTATTAGTTTCACTTTGGCAGCATCCTCTGAAGCTAAGGGTTTTCAAATGCTGTTATTCTAAATTACCCAATTGTGGTGGAGGTATATCTCTTCCCCTATAAATGTTAATATGCCTACTGTTTATGATAAACTGATATTTTTATTATATATGCATTCATTCAGAGCTCACTCAAATCCCATAAATCCTTTAAACTCTCTCTTAAATGCTCTCTACTATTTACCTGATTTTCTCCTACTTAGGTAATGTCTGCTCTGCTGTTTTTTGGTGCCTCCACTTTCCTCTTTTGTATATGCAGCGTCTTGAGAACTCTTTTGGGACCGAAATTGTCTTTGTTCTCTTCATTTGCACAGTTGATAGGGAAGTGAGGTTGTTCTTGACAGGAGCACCTAATTGCTACCTCATTATAAGCAGTAATTGCAGGGAATGAGCAGGGGATGTGAGAAGGTAGCAGTGCAGTGTAACTCCTTGTGATCTTCCTTTGCAGGTGTGCTTTAAAGAAGCCGTCTTCTCATTACTGCCTCGAATGCGATATGGCTTGTTCTATAACACACCCTTGGTGAGTGCTTTTTATCCATCCAGTGTGTTTGCTGGGGGGTGTGTGTATGACGTTATAAAATCTTAACTAATGAATCTCCCAAGCATTTAAGTGAGTTATTGTGAAATATTCTGTATTGGAAGCGCTGTGCAACTCCAAATGAAATGATTTTAAGGATTAGGATTTCAAAGGGCACTTGATCATTGTACTTAAACTGGTTGGTGGTAAGTGCTCGTGTACAGGCTTCTACTTTGCAGCTCATGAGAAGCAGATTATTTCTCTTAAATGGGAGGTACTGTGAATTTACTGGTGTACTTGCAGAGCACAAAAGCTTGTAAATTGGCATTGTTGCTGGAAGCCAAGGAAGCAGCTTTTATGTGGGCTTTTATCTTGGGACTGTCACTTTGCATATTCCATGGAGAATAAATTCTGAATGTGGGTGATTACTGCCCTGCATTCATGTGATAACTTGGACCATACTTCCTTAATTTGTTTCCTTTGTGGCATTTTCCTGGGATTGATGGAGCAGGGTCTCGTGGCTGAGGGTGTGTGATGGGAGCCTGAGAAGGGAAGGAGCCCAGGCTTGGGGAAGTCAGACTCTGCAAAAGAGAAGTTTGGAAGCCAGAGCTTGGGGTTATGGCTTGTGGGGATGGAGGGCAACCCCTTGAAAGGCAGAATTGCCCATTCTGCTGTCACTAAGAAGCTTTGTGAGAGTGTGTTTGCTGCTGGGCACTGCCTTCCTGCAAAAGCTTTTGTTCCTCGGGCGTTAGCTTGAGGCTGCAGAGCGAGTCCTACTTCCTTCCAAATGAAAGTGCTGCTTGTGTTGCACTGAATAGTGACGTGCTTAATGCAGTGCAAGATAGTGGGGTTTTGTTCTGCAAGAATGGTGAGAGACTGATCACAAAGTGAGGTGTGCTGAGCGAAGTAACTTTTGTATTATTAATTGCTTTTCTAATTTCAGATCTCTGGCTGTCATGGCACAGGGCTGTTTAGAGCATTCTCTCAGCATGTGTTACACAGATTAAATATCACACAAGAAGGACCTAAGGTATGGTAAAAGAAAGATAAAACTGGTGTGGAGCTTGCAGTTCTTATCTGGATAAAAAGAAGCTGCAAATAACTGGACCCAGTGGGAAATAAGAGCAAATATTACATTTCTTGTCCTTTGTTAGGGTGCTCAAGATTTTCTTCCGATAAACCCATCAGTTCCATAAAGGCCTTCAGCAGATTTTATGTACGTGTGTAGAAGTTGATCCCACATGTAATCTCTGTAGGACAGACTTTAGGACATTCTCCTTTGAACCCTAGGGAGCTGTTCTTCCACATCCCCTCCTGTGTTCCCAGGGCTTTTAGATTCTTTCTAGTTAAACTGGATACATAAGAGGATCCTACAAAGCAGTGGGCTTCCTCTCTGCATGTGTCCTATTTACCAGCCCTCACAGCTACTGCAGAGCTCAGGTAGAGAAGGGAATGATTGGAGCTGGTCCTCCCAGTCCCTTCCTGCTACCGTGTGTCCGACCCTGGGCTGCTTTGTTGTACACACTGGTGTTTTTTGCAAACTGTTGCAATGTCTGCGTTGATGGATGCAGCAGTATGGGGCTTCTTGAAGTGTTTGCTGGAGAATAGCCTACATATTGCTGAGGGACACATGCTGCACAAGCATTTAGTCACACTTCTCCTGCTGACACTAATGGGAGTCATGCAGTTAAATCTTTTTATTTCACTTGGAGCATTTACCCCTGTGAGTCCAATTAATTTGAAGAGGTAAAAGGAGGAACTGCTGTAGAGGTGGTTTTTTTAAGGATTCTGTGCACAAACCATCCAGAAAGCATCTTCCCTGCTTTCAAGAACTGCCAAATAATGTGTAATATAAAGACTCGTTTGTACTGAATAAAAATAAATCATTTGGAAAGCATTCTATTCTTTGTTAATAGCAGGACTTTCACAAAGTTTTTGACAATTTAATCTATTGGGAAATTCAGTATGAATTTTAAGGTGGTTACATCATCTGTTATATGGGGAGGGAACATACTTAGCTGCCCAGATAATTGCTAAAATAAACATGGAAGTTTTTTTCTTTTAGTAAGGTCTGCCTCACAGCTAATTTATTGCTGTTTCTTTCCTTTTTTAGGATGGGAAAATTCGAGTCACAATACTTGCACGCAGTACAGATTACCGGAAAATATTAAACCAGAATGAGGTGTGGTCCTTCATATTTTTGAAACAAGTAAATTAACCAGAAGCTGAATTTTCCTCATTGATTTGGTTTTCAGCAATCCAAGACATCCGCCCACTGACAAATTTTGAATTGTGCAGTACTAAATGAATGTGAATATGTGCAGTACTAAATTTTTTCCAATATGTCATATGGGCAGTCTTTGTTTCTGTACACCAGGCACTGAACCTTGCTGCCTTTTGTAGATATTCGGTGGCAGACTACAGGTGTAATACTAAAAGTATTTCCTCTTAACAAAAAGATATTGTAGAACCTTCTAATAAAATTAAATTATTTGGCTCTCATATTATTCTCTCTGATTTCTAGAAGCCCCATTGTTGGAGGCTCTAATGAAAAGCTTTGTCATGCCTGCAGAACAAAATACATAGGCAGTTGAATCTGAGTATGAGCATTCAAAACTTAATGAATTTTCATGTTGATCCACATTTTCAAATCGTACACCTTGGTGGTCTCACGGTGAAGCTGCCTTTGTGATAAAATGATAACATTGAATGTTTTTATACTTCTCTTCATTCCTAGTTGTTACTGCCTGACAAAAAACGGATAGACGTTATTATTTCCATTTTATGTAGGAGGAACTGAAGCTTGTTTGATGCAGTATCTCAGTGGCAGAATAGATAGAGCCGAGATCACCAGTGCCTGATTTGCTAGACAGTCCACAGTGCCTGCCTGCACTGCTACATCTAGTTGTTTTTAGATAATTAGCACATGACAGGAAATGAGAAGTTGATCTTCTCTTGACAATGCTTTTATAGAGGAAAATACGTTGATTTCTTTCCCTCTCCTGCTGGCTGTGAATAGGAGTCTTGCAAAAAAGCCTTTTCTGGTAGAAGTCCGATGGCAAATGTTGGTTTCACTTCTCATGTGAGTCGGAATCTGGCCTGGTAAGGTGTTCTTGAAAATTAATCTAGCTACCAATTTTTTTTTTTTTTTTTTTTTTAAATATTGGAATATTCTTCTTTTGAAAACAAGCCCATATGAAATGTCATATGCACCTTTTATTTTTGGCAAAATTCCTGCTAGTTTTGGTGGCTTAGGTTTAGGCCATGTAAAAGGTAGCAGTGTGGTCTGTGATGGTGCAGGAGAACCAAGTCCCTTCTGCTGTGACTGCTCTGCCAGGAGTAAAGTATGGAGAAGGATCTCAGTATTAGAAAACAGGTTTAACCCAGAATCCTGCATGCTGGCATTAGGGTCACAGAGAGACTAGGGACATAGCTCCTTTATATGGCAGTGACAATCTGTTCTTTTCTTCTCTGTGTAATTCCCTGGTGAGGAAGGAGTGTGTAAAATGGTCAGCAGTGTGGGGAGCAATCAACCGAAGCAAAGCATTAAATCATAGTCCTTTTTATTTTCCTCCTTAGCTTGTGAATGCTTTGAAAACAGTATCGACGTTGGAGGTCCGAGTGGTAGACTACAAGTACAAGTAGGTATTTTGGTAGAGAAAGCTGGTGTGGTTTCATGCTGCCTGTGGCTGGTGCTGAGCCGTTGGCAGATGAAGCTACATGCAGCTTGTGAAATACAAGAACTGCTAAGGCAAGGAAGAATATAGTTAATAGTTTAGGATTCCCATCCAGTGGTTAATTACTTAGGAATGAATTTCTACAGTTAGGCTCATGTTAAAACTATTATATGAGCAAGTTTTGGAATTTCTTTCCTTTTGGTGTTTACTCCTCTCTCTCAGACACAGCATGTTCCCATCACTTTTGTGGATTTGCTATTGCTCTCCAGTGGGTCAACAAGAATTTATGTTGTGTGATGCCGATGTCTTATTTTATGACTATTAGCTTAGTAGTGAAAAATAATTCATAACTTATTTGTCCCTGAAGACACCACTGAGGTCAATTTATTATGTCCAGCTGAGGTAGGCACTGTGCCAATAGAAAACACTCCCAGGTGGTACGTGACTGTGTCAATGGCAGCAGTTTCCCATCCCTGGCTCTGTCATGGACCGTAATGCAGGAAGAGCAGGGAGCTGAAGCAGTGCTGAGAGCTCAGTATCGACCAAAGCTGAGACAGGGTGGGTGTCAAGTGTTGTTTCTGCTTCCATCACTTAAGACAGCACTTAAGCAGCCATTAGGAAAGAGGCTAGATACTCAGGAGAGGACCATCCCACTGTTTGAAAGCAGGAGCCGTGGTACTCTGCAATTATTGGTGCTTTTCCAAACCATTTGTAGTACTGTTCAGCACTGGAGATTGCCTCAGCTCTCCTGCTGCATCACTGTCCTCATAGTGGGGCCTTCTCTGATGTCTGCCCCTGCTGCAGCTTAAACACTCTAAGCTTTCTTGTTGCAATTTAAGCTGGTTGAGCTTTTTTCTCTGCAGAGCTTTCAGAAAGTTACTATCTCTTTGTATTGTTATGAACTTTTTTTACAAGATTAAAGCCTACTGCAATTCATTTCATTTTCTTCCCCTTATGACTAAATACTTTCAGTCCATTCTTTTCGTCATGTGCTCAGGGAACACCTTTAGCTTTAAAAACACTTGATGTGGAACTTGCAGTTAAAAGGTAGGAGAGAAGTGATGGGGTGAAGCTGAAGAAGTTTTGGGAGCTGAAACACAGTCTGGTCTCCTTATTTCTGCTTGATTCCCTGTGTATAAGTTCAGGTTGGGTATCTGCACTTTTATGAGGGAGCTGTGTATTTCTGCAATTAATTCAAAATGCTTTAGGTTTCTTTGCCTTTTTTAAAGGATGTCTATTTTTTAAAAAATAGCAAGTAAAAAAAAATGTTTACAAAAACGTAGAATGACTTAACCAAAGAAAATCAAATTTTTGGAGCAAACTCCTGTTAATATGAAGTTCTGAAATCTGTCTTCATTTCATTTAATTCCATGCTGAGTTATTGCTGGTTGCAGCATTTTGATTTTTTAGTACGGTTCCTTTAAAAATCAATTCCCTCTTTCAGAATTCCCTTAAGTTAATTTAGTGCTTTCTACATGTAACTAATTTGTGCCGAGATGGATAGGCATGCCAGATCACCGCTCTGCATTATGTCGTCTGCAGGGAGCTTGAATTTTCAGAGCAATTGAGAATTACGCACAATTCTGATATATTCATTGGGATGCATGGAGCTGGACTTACCCATTTGCTTTTTCTACCAGACTGGGCTGTTGTTTTTGAACTGTAAGTCTGCTTTTATCTCCTCTCCTTATTATAAACATAACTGCTAGTGTCTGTTCGTGTGTGCCAAAGAAGTACTCTCCTTTGCTGGTATTTGTGAATGTTTCTGTAGCATCCTCCTCTAGGCTTCATTTTTGAGCAAAGTAAGGCAGCTTTCATCACAACATACAAAATGTGATTATCATGCAGCCTCGGCCTTTGGTTTCCTACGATGTCGTGGTATAAGCAAGAGGCAGCCTGGCAAGTAATTGCTTGAGGAATATGATAGAAAGAGACTCATTCTGCGTGGGGGCACTGACCTCTACTAATGGTACTCTGGTAATCTAGATGAATTGATTACAACAAATGTTTGTCTAGGCTGTTAAAGATTCTCCCAAAAGGTTATTTATATCCTCTTTCCCATAGTTTTCCTTGTGCAGGACACAAGCAGCAGCTGCCCAGCCCAGCTCAGCTGGGCATTTTCTACCTTCCTTAAACTTCTCCAGTAGCTTTATTTAAATGCATTTTGTCATGAAGTGTTGCTAATAGATAATCTAGTTCTATAGAACTGAACAAAAATGCCTTACACTTGCCAGAAGAGCACTGAATCCTCCCCTTGGGCAGTTTAAAGTCCCTGCTTTAAGACTCTGCTTAAAGTCCCTGCAGTGGGGCAAGGCTGTGGAGCTGGTGCTTTAGAGGATAGGCCTGTCTGAGAGCATTTCCCCCTGTCTCCAGATGAGAACTGCACAGAAACTGAGGGATTTACTGTGTCCCTAAGCTGCTGCAGCTGAACAGGGGTGTGACAGACCTGCACACGTGTCTCAAATTGCCTGTTCGACCACACTTCAAGAACAGATGGACAGCCCTTATTCTTGTCTTTCAGCAGAGCTGAACCTGGTCCATAGTTTCACTGCCTTAGAACTGGATAACAAATGTCTAATTAAATTTAAAAATGTTGTTTTTCCTCCCTTCCTCCTCCCCTCTTTCTGCCTGATGGACTTCAGCATAATTTCTGTGATTAAATATGATCTTCTGCCTGTCCCTAGATATAATTGTGAAGATGAGCGTTGTTACCTGGATTTAGCAAGGCTGAGAGGCATTCACTACATCACTTGGCAAAAAAAGAATAAAGTATTCCCTCAAGATCAGGTAATGATAGCTGCACTGGTGGAAGGGTGGGGATGATTTTCCTATTATAACTTCATTTGTTTAAAGTTAGCTTGCTTTACCTGTGTTCTGATCTTTGAAATATGATTTTCTGTCTTTATTTGAAATCAACTTCCTTGTTAGATTAAGAAATCTTTGGATATTATTGGCCAAGAGAAGAAGAGAAAATAAATTATTGGACTGTTAATCCAAGCTCTCTCTAACATCATTGTGCAGTTTCCTTGTTTTTCTTGCCTCAGAGCACATCAGTGGATAAGATATAAGTTAAAACTTACTACTTTTTATGGAAGATGTGCTGAATTTTTGTTGTCTAAATGCTTTTATGCTTTTTTGTTGTTGTTTTTGTTTTAGGGGCACCACCCAACGCTGGGAGAACATCCAAAATTTACAAACTACTCCTTTGATGTGGAAGAATTTATGTACTTAGTGCTTCTGGCTGCAAATCATGTTTCACAGCATTCCAAGTGGCCGTTTAGGGTAAAACATGATGAATTCTAGATCAGACTTTAGACTGAAATATTATTTTAAATAATGTTACATAAAAATATTGTAACAACATCAAGCAAAATGCTGGTATGAAACATGTAAACCTCTAGGAGGGAAACAATCTGTTTTTAACTTGTCAAACCAGTTCATAACACCGTACTGTATCTTTATATTCCTCTCCTTTAATTTTAGGAGTTTTCCATATGTAAAAGCTATCAGGATTTTTTTCTGCACTGTATTTTTGCATCCCAGATTCTGAACTACTGCTTCATACAAACATAGTCCATGCATTTCATGTAATGTTTATTTGGGGGTAGGTATTCATCTTGCAGTGACTTACACTTTTTATGCAAGGTGGGGAAATACCGGAGGATGCCGTAGTACAGATTGATTTCTCAGTATAGTCTCCGTGAGAATTACATAATCCTGGCACAGAGTTCTTCAGCTCGTCTTTTTAAGAGCTATAAGGTTTTATACTATAATACTAAACCTGTAAGTAAAAATCTGCAGGGGACTTGGCTTGCTGTTAAGAGGCCCTGGCCAGTGTATCATTTGTGGTCAGGTTACGTGACCCAATAGTTTCAGTATGGCCCATTGGTTCCTTCCCATCACCATCCTGCAGTGCTTGGCCCTGTGTCACTGCTAGATTCGAAGATTTGCTTCATAAAACAGTGGTTTTAAGAAGGAAGTGTTTAAGCGAGCTTTAACTTTTGTCATTTAACACGGAGACACTACAGCCTCCTATTTCAAATTTAGAAGTGTTTTTGAGGTAGAGAGAAGCATGTCTTGCGTTTTCACCTTTAAAAAATTGAACCTTACCAC
>NW_010580212.1:169638-181087 GCF_000705375.1 Tinamus guttatus
TAACATTAAAAGCCTAATCTCAGTATTAACCTTCTGAAAATCTTTCTGAAACCAGCAGCATAGCTCACTCTCTTCAGTAAAGACAATATCAAGCCAAAACTGAGTTCTCTATAAAATTTCCCTGCAGAGCTGACATCCTGGTGATAGTGAAACAAACAGCAGTAGTTCTGTTGTCTTAAATGGGACCAGAAGGATGTGTGGAAAAATCAAGTTCAATGAGATAAAAAGCAAGAGTTCTGTGTTATGCTATGGATTTTTTGGCTATGTATTCCCCTGACACTTGCAGCATAATCATACCCAGTTTCAGTGACTGGAAGCAAAGCCAGTGTGTGTATGCAAAAGCAAGACAGTGTTACAGTAAACGTAAACACTTCACTGGTATAATTGTAGATATTATTGACTTCCATTCTCTAGCAGTCATAGGCAATTTCACAGATTGTAGGTATATTTACTGACCTGCCTACACTGGTAAAGATGAGTTATTGTAAGTGCGACTTGCATATAGATCTCCCATGACCTTAAGCAGTGCATAGGAAAAGTCGAATAGAGCTGACACGCAGGATCTATTTGGTGCAATTCTTAGCTTAGTGCATTGCATAACTGATGGTAAAAGTGTTTCGCTTTAAAGAATCATGGAAGCAAAATTGCACTTCTTGACATGAAAAAAATGCTTTCTTTGAGAAATGCGGTTTTCTGTACTTGTTCGTGTGTGTGTGTTTTGTCTTTTTTATTTTATTTTTTTTAATCTTGTGGGATTTTTAATGAAAAAATGTATAAACTTAAGTCAGTAAAGTATCTGAGTTTGAAAGAAATAATTCCAAATAAAGAAGACGTTTAATTATGAATTGCACACAGATATATTTGATAAAGAACTTCTTAGGACAAAATATATTGTAGAATTTTTGATCGTCATTTGCCAGGTTTTAGAGGCAAATATTCTAAATACTCCTAATTGCATAGTGTCATGTCTGTCTTTCTGCCATGACAACGTGATGTTCAGCTGTCCAAACTGACATTCAAATTAATTTATTTGGGAATCATTCATGGATCATGCTGTCATCTTGCACTGAAGGCTGTTACCTGGCATTTTAAAATCTGTTGAGTTTTGAGGAAAATGTGTCTGCATATTTATGTGTCCACGCTGCAGGTGATGCTGTTGAAGCCAGGATGAATGCAAGCACATGGTGAATCTTTGCAGCAGGAGCATCCCTCTTGCTACTGAGGAGTTTCTCTTTCAGGCTGTGTTAGGCTGTGCCTGAATACCTGGGTGAGAGGCTGCGGGGACTTAATCCAGGGGCAAAATATTCTGCCAACACTCTCCCATTTGAGCAAACTCGAGTACAATGTCAATATTTGATCACTAACATATACTAACCCATAAAGGCTGAAGAGTTACTGGGATGAAAAGAGTATTTTGGTTAATTCGCTTTACAAATAGTTACACAAGTATCTTGGCAGTAGGAAGACATTTGGTCGGGCTGGAGGAATTTTGCCCCAGATCCCCAGAGAGGACTTGGCAGCAGCAAAGGTTCCGTTCACATGACCTTTTCAAGAGGGCCTGGGTCATCTCAGAATCAGAATTTGATGGAATCCATGAGGATTTCCAGGCCACTGCTGCTTTAGGTATGGTAGAGCCTTGGATTGCTTTTTCCTACTAGACTGTGGGAATTTTGTTCCTTGCTGCTTCTGACTTTTGTCTCTCCAGGGTTGTGGTGGTTCCTTCTCACTGCTTTAAGTCTAGAGTCTGTGTTCAAATGGCACATTGGCATCAGCACAATCAGTTTAGCTGACACTTGATGAATGTTGCCAATTCTGAGTACTTCCAGGATTGCTTGTGGTTCATGTACAATTTAAACTGAAGCCTGTTTTTGAAATAAAAGAAATAACAAGTGGATGTGCACTGTCTCTTTCCTTTTTACTTCAAAAGTGTTGAAAGGTGTGTTGGTGTTTTAAATTTTTGTTCATGTGGTTCTGAGGAAGTTGGGTAAGTGTGAGAAATGGTTTGTGGTGGGGAAGGTGGCAAATCAGAGTTATTCATCTTAAGAGCACAGTTATAAATATTAAGGCAATACATTTTAAAAGCCAATTAAATAATAATGAAGTTGTTTAATTCTTGCTGTTAATCTTAGTGGTTGTATCATTAATGAGATAACTGAGGGTTTAGAATGTCTCTTAATCTTTTCTTTATTTTTAAGCAGGAGAGAGAGTGAAGGAAACATTCTCCTTGAGAGCTTTTTATCTGCTCAGAGGGGCAAAGTGTGAGGGGATCATTTTATTTGATTTCAACCCTGAAGAAATGTTTCAATTTGAAGTGTTAGTGCTGATGTTGAGCTCTCATTGCTATGCATTTGAACACACCTTTCTCACGGAATGGGCTTCTTTGTGTCTAAAGAACTGGTTGTTTTTGTAATACAGTGAAGTATGTTGAAATCTAACGGGAAAAAAGCCAAAGCCGAAGGCAGAGAAAGTGACGTCGTCATCATCGGCAAGGAAGTGTCGACCAGGTGGAGGTGGGGAATAGAAAGAGCCTTCCCGATTCCTCCGGATCTGAGCTGGGCACAGGGAGAGGATGGCAACAAGATCAGCTCAATCCCACTGTTCTAGATTGGAAGCTGAGTTTAGGGATTCCTGAGGATTTTTATTCGGTAATCTAGCGGTGCATGAGATTTAGTTTCAGTCTTGCTGGTGTAAGGCCAGAGTGTTTCCTCCTGTTTTACCATAGGGCAGTAGGTGGCACTAGTGCCCTGTCAAATGTTGTCCCTTGGCTACTCGAGGCAAACGTAACTTGAGGTGCAAAGAAGCAGCTCGCAGAGGAGCCCAGTAAAGCAGCAGCTCCTGTAGATGATGATTTTTATTCTTTATCCCCTTCCTGTCTGTAGAAAGAAATACTTGGAAAAAAAATAACCCAGGAAAGCTTTAGGTTTTAGTGGAAGGTTACTCAGATTCTGTAACATCCGAATATTTTCTGAGTAGCTTCTAGTTCAGCAACTTAATTGGTGCAGGGAAATAGCTTCAATTTCAAATGTTCATCATTTGCAGCAAAATGTTGCTTCTTGTTTCCTTGTGAAGGAACACCTTGAGCAGAGCCATCCCTTTTTTTTGCAGTTAAAATAATTCCTGCTCTGCTGCAAAGGCCTGATTTTCACTAATGCAACAATCTACCCCAGTCATGCAGTGCATTAAGCACCTTCCACTACCTAATTACTTCTCCCATTTAGTTCACTGGGGAGGCTGTGTGTGTGCATGCACATCTGGTGTTGCTGGAAATGCCGACCACTGACATTTAGAAAATACTGAAGAACAGTATCGTTTGTTTTTAAAAAATCTTGTGAATGCCTCTGTTTTCTTTTTGGAAAAAAAGATCTCAGAGTAGATTAGCTTTGTGGATTAACCCTATACCAACCTTATCCCAAAGGCAGTGGAGAAGCTGCATTAAGAGCAAAGTGGGTGATTTACCTTCTTCCTTTGCAGCTTTGAAAACCTGCGAGCCGACCCGGGGCCTCGGCTGCCCCAGGAGGGATGCGGTTGTTGGCTGAAGCTGATGGAGTTGATTTCCCTGCCTCCTGCGTGACCTACTGGTTTCAGCACCTTTGGAAAATAGTAAGTTTTGAAAGTTAATACAGTTAAGCAGCTTCATAGGCACCACAAAAGGCAGGATGCCCCTGTAAGCCAAGATGCCCCATTCCAGGTGAAAATGAGCACAAAAACACACAGGGGCTGCCAGAGCCCTTGGCTCTTTCCAGCTTGGAGCGGGTGGGGAGCGGGAAGCAGAGGACATTTTCTTCGGCTAGACATCCTTACACCTGGTAAAATATTCAGCCTTTCCTCATGCTTTATTTATTGTGACCCTACGTAGTCTAAAACAGTGGGCCTTCCCCCGCCGTCCTGCTGCGCACGTGGGTTTCGATGCCTCTCGATTCATTATTTAGGGAGCCTTGGCTTCCTCCTCTCAGCTCGGCTGTGCCGGCGGCTCTGCAGCAGGAAGGGCCTGACCTGGGATCCTGTTCCTCGGCCCTGTGTTCCCAGGAAATGTTCCTTTCCTGGGACACGTCTCCTTGGGACACGGTAACCCCAGAAGGGGTCGAAGCTGTTCGTGGTGCTGCTTTGCCATGACAAAAGGTCTCTGTAATTAATTTAAGTAAATCAAAAGGAGTTCAGATGCTGCAAACCTCCTCCTGATGCCCTTGCATGCTAAAGTGGCTTGGATGTCATCTATGCAATAGTTTTAGCACCCAGTCCTAAGAATAAATTGGGGGGTTATTAGCCCTTGCAATGAGTGCTGCAAAGAAAACATTTCTGAATGCTTTGGAATTACTGCTTAATAACCATAATATTTTCTCCTAGCATTAAGGGACTTATGAGAAAGACTAGGATTGTCAGCTTTCTGGTCATTTAATGTGTTTTTTTTAAATACCGGCTTTGTGCAACAACATCAGTTTCGCTAATTTTTAAGGCTTTCTGTGGTTAGTCCCCTCCTGATAAGACTGTGTTTATTTGTTCTCGTATTTACTTCTTAACAGCTCTCCAGCATTGTATTTATGCAGCCCATGCTCTTCTGGTAGCTGCATCATTTATTCTTCATTTAATAGAGCAGTTTGTTGAGCACCTTCCTTGGGGAGGTGGGTGCTGCGCTGCAGGGCAGGGCAGCGATAACGGTGCCGAGCGCTCGGCTCCTCGGAGAGCCCCTTGGGCACCGCTCTGGGGGGAAGAGGGATAAGACCCCCAAAATGCTGGATCTCGTGGAGTTCTTGTGCAAACCCAGCCATGGGCATGGACTCCTCATGGGGTCAATGCTGCGTGTTCACCGCAGGCTTCCTTGTTCCCCCACAGCATCTTCCCACTGCACTTCTACTTGCTGGCATTTAATTTTCTCAGTCCTCTTCCGTTTTGTCCCTCCCTAAGAAGTGATGCCCAAGTTTCTCTGACTTGGGAAGGTGCCCGTGTCTTCCCACTGTTGCTCATCTCCTCTTGGAGCCAGCCAGACCTGGTCCTTTCCTTCTGGTGTTGTCCTGCTTTGGGCTTTGGTGTCTGTCAGACAGGAAGGTGCAGATGAACATCATTTTTATAACAACACTGTTCTTGCCTGCTATTTTTCCGGCTGATACTTTCCAGAGAAAGGTTTTGGCCAGGATCACTCTACATAGCTCCAGTTCTTTTTGTCCTTTCTCACTATTTATTATTACTGGAAATAGTTTTCAGTGAATTAATGAACTCATGCCTCCAGGTGAGCAGAGCTGTGTCATTCCCTGGGTGTGCTTCTCTTTTTTTAAATTCTGCATGTCTGGTCATGCAGACTTCCTGAACCTCTCTGGTTCCAGTTAATTGAACGGTGATGCAGGTCTCTTGCAAACCAGCCATGTCTGTTTCTTCCTGGTGTTTGAGCCATGGCAATGCTCCATCTCTCTGGAATGTTTAGGGTCATCAACAGATTCTTGCTAGTTACTTTGCCCAAGACCTTTTCAAGGATCCTATGTTTCAGAGCTGCCTTTTCCTGTTATTTTTCACATTAGCTTGCAGAAAGAGGTGAAGTTTTCCTCTACAGAAACACATTGTTTCCCTAGGTGTGTGCCGTCCCACTCCTTGTGGGATGCTGCAGTGAACCAGTGCGTATTGGTATCGCGTGTGCTCCTTCTGCCAGCCTGCTCCGATTGGGCCTTGTTACGGGTGGAACTGTTGGGGTTTCAAACAGGGTTTTGGATCCCAAACTGCTGTTTCCTCAGGGCAGCTCTTACTCCCGTCCCAACCTTTCCCCACAAGATCTCTGGGCATCGCTTGCGTGCCCAGTGCTGCCTGCCTGGCCCAAGTCCCTCTTTACCTTCTCCTCAGCTTTCATTTTAATGCCCTTCATGCACTAAATCTTGGTAGTTTCCCTCCCTCTTTGCAGCTAAGGTGACCCTTCACTTTTTGGTACCTTCAGCAAGCAGCACCCACACAAAACCATTCCTGAGGCCCTGCAGTGTGTACCTTACCCAAACCTGCTTTTTCCTTTTCTCCATGAGCACCCGTGCAAATGTGCCCATATGGGCCCCTGGGGAACCACACGTGACAGCCAGAGCCAAAGACGTCATGACCCCTAAGGCAGGAGAAACTATTTACCAAACCACAGCTCAGAGGACACTCATCGCCTGTGCCGCATGTTTGGCGCCCAGCCCCTTCGTGGCTGTTTAATTGCACCTTGTCCACGTTGCATCCAGCGGCTCCGGTTCTCTTCTAGGGAGGAAAATCCTTTCATAAGCTGAACGCTGCACAGCAGATATAAAGACTAGTCGGTTCTTGTATGCATGCATCTATTCCAAGGGAGGTTTATGTAACTATGTAACTCTTTTTTTTAAAATAGAGGGGTTTTTTTCTTTTTCTGGTTCACCTGTTTTTGTCAGTTGTCATAGGTTTAGTCATGTGCTTCTTGTCTAATACTAAAGAGACAACAATAAGAAGCCTTTGCTAATTTGTTAGAGGCACGGTACAAGCACCTCTCATTTTACTGCCTTTGCAAATTCAGACGCAGATATGCTATAATAGAGGGATTATAAAGGAGTTCCAACTATCCGTTTCCTGAAATAATTGTCTTTGTGCGTGGGTCAAAAGGATAAGGATTAACAAAACTATTAGGAATTGGAGACAATAGACCAGTCTGTTTACCTTCAACTTATAAAACCGGTCTCTTAAAAGGACAAGTGACTCTGACGTGAGAAGCATTGCCACTCTTTTAAATTGAACATGGTCCCTATTCCCCAAGAAACTCCTTCACTTTGCACTTAAGCAAATCTTTGACCACTAGTGACCTGATTGATTTTTTTTCTCCCACTGAAATCAGTGCAAGGATCCTAGATTCACCTCTGTTTGATGAAAATGTTTTGTTTTTGCAAGACAAAATAAGTTTGTTCCCATTTTTTTAATGTGCATCCAGCTGCAATGCAGATCAGTGAGCTGTCTGTGTCTCCAGAGTGAGCTTTATTTATCACTTACAAATGGCTTATGAACTCTGATTTCTGCTTTCCTTCTTTTGAGACAAAGCTTTGGAAGGAATTAAAGGGCATAAGACTTATGTTGTTGGAGATATTGAGACTTCTTAACTATAAAGTAGACATTCAGGTATCTACTGATTTGCAGGATGGAATTTGCGGTATGAAGTTAAAACATTTTCTTGCAAAATGACGTCCATTTGTTATTGCTGTCATGTGGGAAGGCTCCAGTGGAGAAGAGGCCGAGCCCGTAGGTGAGCGTTATGCACTGTGCAGTGTTGTGCTCTTCCCATGACCTCGTGGGGCTGCACAGACTAGGGTGTTTAATAGAAAATGGTACGGTTCAGGACTAGTCAAAACCATACACCAAATGCAGCGACAGTTAAAGCTGCTAGTGAAAATGAGCTACATGCAATGGCTTGATTATATTTGTCCTGAGATACTTTTATGCTAAAGGATTTTCAAGTTTTAATTAGTCTGTGTTAACAGCCGTGCACTTTTGGTTGATCATGGGAAGAAAACAACATTTGATTGTACTAAAAGCATTAAGTGACCTCTACTAATTAAAAGATAATGTCAGCGCAGCTGAGTGGAGTGCCTGGGTCTTCAGCTTTTTAGATAAACACTAAATGAAAATTAAATAGTTTGTAGAAAATAAATGTGGTAAAAGGAAGAGACTGTGGGAATAGCAGGTCATGTTTCAGTCAAGATTATGAAGCCTCTTAATGATGCCTAAGAGGCCATAATAAACAAGAAGGTGAAATAAGATAAGTTTCCTCTCCAGCCAGCAGGATGTCTTTGCTTACTCTACCTTGACTGGAGCATTTGGCTCAGGAAAGCTGTGATGTAATGAACCTAGCATGGTTCTCTATTGCCCATAAATAAACTAAATGCATTTCCTCACAAATGCATGTCACCTTTTAAGTGACCCAGACGTTTGCTGTTAAGTTCTGGGTTCAGTAATAATGTAGTCAATGTCTACAAATGTAATTTTACTTGTCTCTTTTTCACTAAACTCAGTGGCTGGGAGAGAAAACACAACAGGGAGAATAATGTAAAAGTTCATCCTTCACTGTAAATAACAAGCAGGCTCTCCTGTCTCCTGCGTTGTATGGATGCAGAATGAAAGCCCTTTGGATGGAGAAGCCTGACAAGACAACGTTGTGTAGCTTTGTGTGAACCTGCTGAAGCTGCCACCTAATGATGTCTTTCTAGAGGTCACGATGTCCAGCGAGCTCCTCCATGGCCACATGGATGGACGTGGGGTGAGTTTCTGCCTGCTGCCTCCCTTGGGGCACCTTTGCTCTGCCATCACCCACAGAGTCCTGTCCTTGGGACGTCAAAGCAGCCACCTCCGTTGCGCTGTTGGCTGTCATGGCCAGAAATCTGGTGTTGGGATGAGCTCATGAGCTATGGACCAAGCTAGTGCTGCTTCTGCAGCATCCGGGCTCGCTATTCCCACCACGCCAGGAGCAGGAGGTCGCCCCTCCTGCCCCCGTTTGCCGACCACATGGGGCTGGTCGGCTGCCGGGACGGCACCTTATGTGACACCATATGATGCTCGCGTCGGAGGCAGCCGCTCCGTAATCATCTCTGACAATCGTGGTGGGTCGGTGGGCACCGAGGAGCTCGGGAGCTCTGTGCTGCCTTGCAGGCCAGAGAGGGACACAGATTTTCATTATTATTATTTTATTTATTTTGAGATCATGGTGCAGGGAGCGAGAGCATCCGTGCCAGGCCTGCATCCAGCATCAAACTGATTTTTCAAACAGAACATAATCATTTTTCCTCAGTGCCAGATATCCACCTTCTAAAAGTCCTGTTTATGAGAAGGGAGATTTAAAGGGAAGTTTTGACACCGAGGATTCCTCCTCTCCATCCCCCTTATAGTAGCCACTTTTTCCCCCATCTTCTTGGCAGTAGAAAATTGCATCTTCTTATGTGATGTTCAACTACACTTAGTGTTTTAGACAAAAATATGGATCCTCTTTGTGCCAAGTGATTTAGTTGAATCCAACCCGTGTTAGTGTGTGGAACTGTGACTGCTCTCAGCAGTGGCTGATGTCTCATTTCTCTCTCTGGTGTTTTACAGGGAGCTCTCTTATTTTCAGTGGTGTTAAGACTGCTTTGGACACTATGTGGTATTCTAAGGAAGCTATTCCCTTAAAAGGTTATTAAAAAAACACAACAGTACTTGGCATAGGGATTCTTGGAGTGTGTGATGAATATTTTAATAGTTAAAAATCTAACCAGAGAGAAAAGAAATGATTTAATGCTGTAAATAAATCTCTTAGTGGGTTTTAATGTGCAAAAATGGACAACAATGGCTTTAAAGTCTCCCCACAAGCACGGCAACCTCTGCAATGCTGCACGTTGTATACGTTATATCCGCAGCCAGTAATGGTCCGTTATATCTTTTTCGATGCTGAGGGAAGTTATTAAGACCGTTTTTCTCCTGCAGGACTTGGCATAACAACCTTTAGGTCTCCAGGCAGCAGATAAGACCTGCCGGGAAGTCAGGGTTGTGGCAGTCCGTGCTCGGGATCTTCGCTCTCGGATGCTCCGAGGATTTGCAACGACGCAGAATGGGAGCCGGGAGCGTGTTGGGAAGTTGCAAGGGGAAGGGACGCTCAGGAGAGCATTGGTCCTGCACCGAGCGGCCTGGGCTGCCCAAAGCTGCAGGTTAAAATGGAAAATGTTTGGCTGTGGTTATGCTGCTTAATGTTTCCATTTCCTTCTCTCTCTCTCACACAAGTGGAAAAAAGCAGCCTTTTGTAATATCAGAAGTGACAGGGATGGAGCATTGTTTGAGAGCCTCTTGAATTTTTATAATTAACCAGACGTATTAGTCTCCATGCAACGTATATCTGGGTTCCATTTCTGGAAAATGCTGTCTTTTAGCTGAGTAAAAGTTCTTCGCTCTTAGATCTTGCTATAATGCTGCCTTTCTGGCAAATCTTTCTGCTAATCGAATCTTCTATATTTTCCTCCGTGCTTTTATAGTAATTACTGTTGCTAAATGCAGTGAATGCAGTCTCTAAAATGATGGTGCCACTGTAAATTATTAAAATTACACGGAGTAACAAAAATGTATTGTGTAAAGAAAAAAATAATAAAAAAGGTACAGGACTTCAAGTTACTTCAAAAATTTCTCTGAAATCTATAATATGGACAAGATATATGAGAATCATTTGCTCTGTTTGTCTTTATGCTTTCCAAAGCAACATGTTTGGATGTCGTAATTTTTAGGCTCCCCCCACCTTGATGAAAATGAAGTGAAGGGGACAAATTTGAGAATGCTCAAGGCTCTTTGATAATTTTACAGAACATCTTGGCTTGGATCCTCAAAAGTAGATAAATAGAGAATAGATAGTAGATAAATCACTACTGAAAATGGAGGTGGCAGGTAGCATGCTTAGAATGAGGGGCACTGAGCAGATTTAAGTGCACGAGCTTTACTTTGCATCAAATCTATGCAGTAATGACTTTAGTGCATCATGTATGTATTTTTTATTCTTTATTGAACAGAAAAGCACTTGACAACCAGTAAACTAAATACAACGTGCCCTTGTTCCCTACTGCTCCTGCTACTTTATAGTAATAGAAGGAGTTTGAGTTTTCCCTCTCGAGCAGCTCAGAGGAGTGTTACGAAAGACTGGAGAGAGGCTAAGCAGCACAGATGTAGGGTCTTTCTTATTGGGAAAACGAGCACAGTGCATAATCTCAGCCCTTGATGGAGAAGATACCATGAAATGTTGACTTTAATTGCCGTGGGACATAGATTAGCAGATGGTCCCACGGATAGACTGCTCTCCATGTCTATAAATAGTGCGAGCTAATTTATGCGAGATCTTTCCCTTCTTTTATAGCTCTGTGCCAGCGTGTCGATAGCTCCCCGGCAGGGACGTCCCGCGCCGGGGCGCGGATCTGGGTCCTGCTCACACCCTGGTGTCATCCGCTTACGCTGCAGCAAAAAGGCATCCGATCAAGTGACTCGTGATTGAAAAGACAGACGGGAACGGCCGGATCCGAATGCACCTCCGTGTCAAAAATAACCATCAGATATGTGCACATTAGCCAGAACAACAGCGGTGAGAGCTGGGGAAAGAGCAAGGTGCTGACCGTGGGCAAAACCGAGTCTCCAGCCCAGTTTTGCTTCCCTATCATTCAAAAAATCCCATGTTAGCAGGTTTGGCTGCAACTACTACCTAGCAATTGTGTTGCTGATACAACCAGATTCCTGATCGTATTTATGCTTTTGCTTTTTGTTTTGTTTTTGTGTTTGTGCCATTTGTGCCTCATCCAAAGATCGCTTAGAAAAGTCTCTCTTCAGCAAATACATTCATCATGGTGCAATACTCAGTATTATAAATCAGATGAGTCCAGGCAATCTTTATGTCCAGTTGTCCCTTGCTATTACATCAAATAAAAGCAGTAGAAGTAAGTGAGAAAATAAGCAAAGAATTGGCTAAGCAGCATGTGTGAGA
>NW_010580212.1:187048-274594 GCF_000705375.1 Tinamus guttatus
CCGCCCCGGCGGGAGCGCGGGCTGCGCATCCCGCCGGGCTCCGCCGTCCCGGGCTGCTGCAGGGGTGATGTGTGCGGGGAAAAACACCACTGAATCCGCGCGGAACTTGTATTTGGGAGCGCAAGTACCAGCAGCGCGGTGGGGAACAGTGACTTCTGCGTTCCTGGAGCATCCATCCGGCTCTGCCCTGCCCAGAGCAGACAGCTCCTTGCTGAGCAGCCAGGCACCGGGCAGGTCCCCCTTGCTGGAAGCCTCTGGGATTTCTGCGCTCCTAAGTACATCTTCAGTGATCCCCGAGGATGGGAAAGCTCTGGCATTGCGAGTGTAACCGCGAGAGTGCCGATCTGCACCGCTTCAAGCGTGTGTATTATGTGCATTTGTGTGCATTAGTGTGTGTATGTGCATAGTTAATCTTCTGTCATAGTTATTCTAGTGAGTCTAGTGACAAAGAATTCACTAACAACTGGATAACCTGGATAAGCTTCCTTTACACATATCATTCTTACTTTTTCAGTCTTTTTTTTTTCTTTTTGTCCAAATGTTTTAATCTCACCTACCAATTCTTTAGGTCCTAAAATACCTTCTATTTCCTAGATCACTTTCTCACTGGTGGCACTTCCAGCTTTTTTGAGTGGGAGATGATGAAGATATATTATACTTTCTTTAACATAGAGCTCTGACAACACTTACTCCTTTCAGAGAGGCATATTTTATTTCCAGACCTCTCCAACTTCACTCTGAAAATAGAGGCTGGAAATAATCATTTCAGAGATGCTACTCTCCCTGTTTCAACAGGTTGTTTTATTCTCTGATCCTGTAATTTCCTCTAAGACTTACGTTCGTCATCTTTATGTAACGATGTGGTGATGTGTGTGATGTTAAACCTGCAGTCACTGGGGGTTAATGCATGGGCATGACATCATCGACAGCCAATGAGGCGGTGGGTTTGGGCGCGTACTGACCCAAACTGTCTTCCAAACTGGTGTGGGGATCCTGCCTGCTCCTAAGGAATAGCCCAAGTTTGGACAAATGGGGTGGATTCCTAACGTGGTTTCACTGTGTTTCTCAGCCCCGTGTCTTCCATCCACTTCTGCGAGATGATTAATGCATGGTGCATTAATAGCCCCATGCATCGGGGCAGTCCGGCTGATCAAAGATTTCATTTATTGGTAAGAGATTATTGAGAACAGATATATTAACTCTGTGACACAGATAGATATGATGTGACTGAGCTTGTTGCTGGCAGAATATAAACAAAGAGTTTTCAGCGTTTATTTCAGGCAAGCGTCTCAACAGCGTGTTTACGGATTCACCTGTGGTAAATTGCCTCTTTTCCCTTCTTGCTTAGAGCTGAGGTGTTGAAGTGGAAGCGGACACAGACTGTGTCCCTGGAGCAGGGAGGGAAACGGTGCAGCCAGGAGGATGCTGCTGGGGTTGGTGCTGAAGGAACGCGGGCGTTCGCCGCGGTGTGCTCGTGGGCCCGCCTGCGCTCCCCTGAACCACCAAACCGCTTTGCCTCCGTCCTACCGTGGTCTAGCAGGTTTGATGCCTTCAGACTCGGTTTCTGTTCACCTGGTGCTGGTGGCTGGTGCGGAATCATGGCAGGCATGTCCCAACAGGGCCAGCTCCTCAAATGGTCGGATCTGCATTCGGGCTGCTCTCCTGTCTAATGCTTCCTTAAATTTCATCATTTTGCAGTAGATTCATTCAAATAGATCAATGAGGAGATGGGCACCAGCTGCATATGAACCTTTCAGTCAATATTCCAAATATTCTTTGCACACAGATGGCCTTAACTTAAATGGTTTTTTTTTGTGTGTTTGCTGAAGTACTTATTGTTGAGCACAATTCTTGGGGTCCACAGTTCAGTCCGTGGGGTGTTTAATGTTTTGTTTGCAATTTGTCCGTGTGTATACACTCACACACGGACACACATGCACTCCATTATCAGTGTCATTTCCTTTCATAGCCATTTATATTAAGGGAACCATGTAAAATATTAGCAGTATGACCGACTTGTCTCCAAGGTATGTATGATTCTTACGCCTTGGATGCCAATAAGACGTGACAGGATACATCTAATAAATTACCTTTAAATTAGAAAGCAGTAAACAACTCGTTATTGGATTAGAGGAATATTAAAATTAGGAGAATGTTACCGTCTTTTGATATCCTGTGGCATATTTTTAACAGCTAGGAAATGACACGGGTTACTGCAGAGACACAGAGTCTCTAGAGACCTGTAATGATTTTCATCTGTGTGAAATAGATTTTTTTAATGCTATTACTTACTACCTTATGTTTAGATAATGCTGCAGCAGATTTTTCATCTGTTTTTGACCAATAATTAGGAGCTTTCAGCTCTCAGAATGCTGTTCTTTTTGGAAAGTACAGACTTCATATATTCTGAGAGCTGAAAGCTCCTAATTATTGGTCAAAAACAGATGAAAAATGATACAAGAGGTTTGGTGACAGATTTCAGTGTAATAATGAAGAGCTTTCTGCCTTGCTGCAAGGAGAGATAGTCTAGGACCTTGTCTGCTGAGTCCATGGCCCCTTTGCTCTGCTGCCTAAAAAGTTGCCCCAGCTCCAGTATTTCTGGGATAAAACTTAATTTGCACTTCACTGAGATTTGGCTTTGCTGACATCTATATAAATTGGTAAGAACTGGATTAAGACCACCAGTTCTTCTGGTCATACACTTCTGTTGGCTGGCATTACTCAATATTGCCTTCCAGATGTGACTGGTCTGTATTAGTTCTGAACTGGCAACCAGTAGTATTTGTTTGAAGCAGCTTTTGGTCTCCCCATGCCAATCTCTTATTAATCTAAGGCCAACACCTGCTGTCCTCTCTCAGGCAAACTGCCTGATTTAGGCATTGATGAAGCTTTGAGTGAAAAGGTCAAAATTTGGCTGGCATTGCTCAAGTGTTATAAATAATGTATATTTATGCGGCAAACACTAAGATGTTTGGTGGAAAGTGGTTAATTTTCAGGTTCATCAAGAATAAACCTTCCTATAAAGTCTTGAAATTCTGCCTTCTCACAATACCAGTTTAGCTCTGTTGGCCAGTACAAAATCAAGCCAGTTGCAAGACACCCCGGCCAGTGCAAAATCAAGCCAGTTGCAAGACACCCCCAATACTTGCAAACTATGGGGATTTCTACTGGGCTGTGTTACAAAGAAGCCTGGCTTCTTTGCTAGCCTACAAAAAGCTTATAGGGAAGAAACGACGACTGTGGATTTTACCAATTTTCCTTTATTTTATTTGGTAGCGATTATTTTGAAAAGGTTGTGAGCTGAAAGGCTGATTCTCTTTGAGTTGGTGCAGCTATGCCAGAGCAACACTCAAATGAATGAAAGTAGCATCAGCTCTGACTCACCCCAAAGGTGACCTATCATTTTATTATCCCTTTTCAGTTACGCTTTACAGGAAATACCTGAGAAATAGAAGTTCTTGTTGGGTGAGGCCTTCTTCCTTGGAGGGTATTTCCCTCCACACAATGTCAGTACAAGTTCCTTCTCTCCTACTTTTAAAATGACAGGTGTGATACCAGTCAGGTGCTGTGGGATATTGCAGGTAGGATAAGCATATTAAATAGGAGCACCTGTCTGTGCTACATGATAGTAAATGTTTCATTAAAGAAATTAGTCCCATAACCTTTAGAGAAGTACCCTTGTTCCTTTCTCTTTTCCAAGCTGCCCCTTCAAGACATGTCTTGATCATGCATTATATGTTTCTGAGCTGAAGGACATGGCCTCAGCTGGAGTCAGCCTGGACCTACCGCTTCTGGAAGCGCCTAACCCTTCAAAAGGAGAGAGCCGGTCTCTCATGCTTTAGTTCTTAAGGCACTCACAGGTCTTTTTGTAGTTTGCGACACGGAAGAGAGAAATCCAACCAAACTAGACTTGTCTGAGGCCTGGGCATGGATCAACCAGTTAACACAAGTTATTTTAGTTTTTAAAAACAAATTCCAAATCTCAGATTCACGGTTGCGTAACTTGGACTGTTAATTCGTGTGCTTGTGTTTTTCTAAGCTGTGTGCCACATTCCCATTTGGCACAAGTTTGGGAGTGTTAATCTGAGTGTAAAGGGAGAAAGAAAATTTAGTTGCTGTGGGAAGACATAACAGCATTGAATGTTTAGATATTTTTGAAGGGCGGCAGGGAACAACCAAATTAAATGAATTTCTTTTCCCCGAGTCATCAGTGTGGTTTCAGATATTCAGTGAAAATTTTGAAAATTCCTAATTGATGAGGGACTTGGGCTTTTCTATGTGACCTCTGGGATTTATGTGTTTTAATAGAGATTTCCAGTGTGTGTTTCGTGCATATGTAATTAAGGAGTGACTCTACTTCGATGCGTTCCGCTGCGTTATCTCCACTCCAGTTGTGTAGGTTACAGTATTCTGTATCGTCGTCTGGAAGCGGGAGCACGTCAGCGTTACTGAATCTGTTTGAAGGACTAGGCTGGGGCTGTTTTCAGTCTGGAGGATATAGTTACCCTTGGATATCTCTGCTGCTTCCATTATTCAATGAGAATTATGTGTGTTTATGATAGTTTGATCAGCAAATAGAAGTACAGTGCAGATGCAGATATATTGTGAAGTACAGCGGTTTACATTAATAGGAAGGATTTATCTTGTTGCAGGATGGAATTTACGATACTAAGCTGTGATATTTTCCTGTTTCAGAAATGTTATATTGCAGTGAGCTGATATCAGGGTGATAAAATAACTGTTTCCTTTTTAATTTAGGCCACTGTAACATGCTAATAACATCAGAGACAGGAAAAAGAATGTCTTACTTTAGAAATGAATATAATGCATCAGTGCTATAATTTCCTAGCAAAATTCATTTAACTTAAGAGTCCTAAATGAAATTTCTTGTTTTATTTAAACTGTAAAGCACTTGTGGTTGAGATCTTTAACAAAAGTATACTTTTGGACAAAAGCTTTGGGGTTAAATACGCTCTATTTTAATGTGTCTTTGGGACTCTTAAATCCTTTGGATTCTACAAAGGAAATAGAGAAGCTGTAATTGCTGTGATCCTCCTCTTCCTGGGCACTTAGGCAGCTGAACAACTCTTGACTCTTTGAATGTTTCCTAGCAAATGCCCCAGACGTGTCTGCAAGGAGGGAGGAAGGAGTCATCTCTTCTCCGTTGCTGTTATGTCCTCTCATTGCCATTACCAGGGTTGGTGGCAACGTCAGGGTTATATTAGGGATATTTGACTGCCCTATGCCTAGAGAATATGGTTGTGAGGGAAATCTTCGTGATGCCCCACACCTCTGTTCCACTGCTGTCTGCCACCACCTGCATCAGCTCCTGGGGGAAGTTGGCTGAGCCTTCATCAAGCTGCTCAGATGAATTTCTCCCTGGATGGGCTCTCATCAAGCCTATGGGGAAGGGGATTCACAAGCTCGTTCCGCTTTTGGTGTGAAAGAGAAAACAGGGTAATTCCCAGGAATACTGGGATTTTGTGAGTCAGTGAACATGATGCTAGGAAATGACAGTGGTCAACGAGCATTGTTACTATCAGGCTAGACCTCCTTGTCCTCTTTGCATACATGCATCTGTGTTCCCTTCACGAGTATTTTAGTGTTTTCACTGGAACTGGCCCAGCACGAATAAAGGTAGCTGCAAAAGACAGATCCTGATTATTTGGTGGGCTTGTGTTGACTGTAGCATCTGTACTGAGTGGTGTCAGTTTAATGACTGTGAAGCACCATGGTAAGAAGTCAAGTGCTGTAAAATTTTCCCCAAGCACATGTCTGCACCAGTGAATGGACTTGCACATAAAATAGCTCATTGAATCTGAAAAGGATTGATAATTCTGTGGAATGCAGAAGGAGTATCGTGTGTATTCCTGTTATATCAGTGCCTCTGAACCTTTGAGTTAATACCCATTATTTGGAAGAACATAAGAGAGTATTTGACATTGGCTTGTTTAGCTGAAATGTACTATTGGAGTAACAGTTTTACTGTGAAAATATTTACGGGTTATAGGGTTTATAAACTTTTGTGGGGCTAAAGGGAGAAAAAGCAGAGTAGTTATTTCTATACCAGCCTATTCCCACCTTTTTTGGTTTGCTATGAAATGACTTTTTAAGCTTTTATTTAGCAATAGATGCTTCAGTTAAGGGATCATTAAGATAACAATATTTTATTAGGAAAAATTTACTTTTAAAAACCTCCACTGATCCTCTTACTTTGAGAAGGGATCAGGTAAAAAGATTTCTTCTCCATTTCTATATCAAACTTATATGGAGGGATGGATCTGAGGTGAAGGGGAGGCAGAATTAGTGTGGTATCCATCTGAGAAAAGAATAGGTTCATTTCATTTGTTAAGTGTTGGAAATTAATAAATACTGAGCTTATCTACATACTTAATAGCACTGCTCTCCAGAACATTTTCTTCTTGTAGATGTTTCTAATGTATTTTTGTGATATATACTTAGGTTTAACATTAGAGCAGACACATAAGCCCCAAACCTCTAAGAACAATTACACTTTATAACTCTGAGAAAGGTGCCGCAACATTAAATGTAGTTATTCATTCTGTCAGTGTGCATCATTCACATATTGTGTATTTTGGGTTATGTTTGATCTCTAGTTACACCCCAGACTGAGTGAGATGAGTTGTATTGCTAAGTGGATAAACAGGTAGCTGCCTTTATCCATGCCCTTGACAGAAAGATGCAGAAACCAGAAGGAAATCAGCTATTTTCAGCCCAACTCCTAGTTTTTGCCTGTGTTTTCGCATGTGTTGCACATTCTTTGTGAGCAGAATCTTCATTGATAAACTATTACTGGGAAATTACTCTTAGGGATGAGAGTGGCAGCTATTTGTAATTAGCATATTTGGATTATATATCATTGCATTGTCGCGGAAAAACTGATATATCTTCTGTGTTTTCCTCTTCTAAGGAGAAAAGTAAAGACTGAATAGAGCCAAATGGTTTCGTTTTAAATGCATGCATTTTTTTTTACAGAAGTAGCATTTTATGTTACAGCTAATGAGTATTGTTATCTTTTGTTTAAATTCTTTGTTACAGAGGCTTAGAGCAAGAGGGCTTTAATAAAAAAAGGGCTGCCTTCCTCATTGGAATGATTGTCTGATAATAGCCTGGAAGACTTAAGAATAATACTATAAAATAATTGGTTTTCAAGTGAATACCTGCATATTATTAATTGGAGGGTAAATGGAAAATCTGCATCCTCCAAACTAGTATAGTGTCTCTCTTTAAATATCAAAACAATTTTTCTTTCTGTTTTCCCACCCTCAAGATAAAAAAAAAAAGACAAAAAAAAAGCAAGCAAAAAAACCTCTTTCAAGTTGCACTTAAATATGACCAAACTGATAATTGCATTATTATAGAGAATGGTAGGATAGCTGGAGGATATGTACAGGGTGCATTAGTCCTACAAATAGAAGCTGATTTACTTATTGATAGTAGAGACACGTTTTAGTCACTTTATAGAATTAACAATTGATCAGCTTGTTAGGTTCTAGTTCTTCATAAGCACAGCATGTTTATTCATTATTGTCATTACATGGTATAAGCAGCTGAGGTCATGATTAGCAAGGCAAAATCTAAAAACATTTAAATTTGATTTAATGTAACTTTTGCAATAGACATAGTTTTGAGCAATGTACTAATTCTCACTTTTCACAAATAAGCATAAGTTATACCTGCCTGGTTAATTTGCATTTCATTTACATTTTCCAGAGCCATCAGACCTATTTGTTTTCCAAATATCACAGAATCTTGTAAAAGTGTAAAAAGATGGGCAGTGTAAAAGCACTATTTTCAGATCGCCTTGGTCACTGTAAATTTATCGCTGATAGTGGTACAACAGATAAACTAAACACATTGCTGAAGGAGAATGGAAAGATGTTATTCCAATAAATATATTCATGATTGTTTGTTACTAAACGTAAGCTATTTTTTTCTAAATCAGCATTGACTTAAGCTTGAGAAAATTCGATAGCAAAAAATCCCGAAGAGGCTTCTCCTACTACAAATGACTAATATATTAAAGAAGATAAATAGTCATTTTTAAAATTTATTACACGGTAGGATTGAACACAAGGGGAAACCATTTTACAAATCTGAAAGTTAAGGTCACCCTAAGAAGAAAAGGACACTTAAGATGACTAGAAAAAGTCTGCTTCCTGAAGAAATTGAGATTCAAAGTTTACTCTTTTCACAGTGTCTTTTTATAAAGCTATAGGATCCCAAGTGTAAAACCAGAGCCTGTTTTGATGTGCAAATATTTCAAAACTGTATAGTGCGTACACACTAAGACCCTCACATCTAACCAGTGCTATAGATCAGCTCATAGTCTTATAATTCATCATCTTAATCTGATCTCTTAATTCATACTATCAAGCTTTTTGATAGTGGTATTTACAGCAAAGTTCATTATTAGGGATGAACTTTCTAAAATGTTTAATTGAGCACTTTTAATATTTTTCTTCCATTTCTATTTTCACTTACAATCGTTTTTGCTTTAAAGAAACCCAGTATGTGCATTTTAGTCAAACCAAACATCATTAGGCTTTTGGTTCATAATTCAGACTTCTAGAAGTATGAAAATCTGCCCAACAGCATTTTATTAGGACTTGCTAATAAAGTTAATGAATTATTTTTCTATTAAGCTGTCTTATCTTAGCTAATACTGCTTGCTTGTTTGAGCTGTAGCAAATAAGGACAACATTGATTTTCTTTAAGAGATGAATAATGAAAGATCTAAATTCTTAAATATGTAGATAAAGATAAGTGACTTAATTAAAAAATTATCAGTAGAAGGCAGTAAGCTGAATTAGCTGTTTTAATTTGCTGTATACGTCAATATACTGTAACATAACCTGAAGGATTACGTAAAATCCATTTCCGTTTTTTTTTCTAAATTTTCAATGCGATTTCAGAGTGTCTTCTGTAATTTATTCTTTTGAAAACTGTTTGTGTATTGACAACGTTCAGCTCTTGAAACTATTTGTCCCAACTCCAGCTTACGTAGGCTTTGACTGTAAATATTTAATATGCAGTGCGATGCATCCCATTGAAAATAGTTCCGCTCTGGTCCATGATAAAGTGTTCCCAGGTTTTGTCTGCAGCAGTGGAAGTCAAGCATGATTGTTTTACTAGGGGCTGGCAAGTCCTGCTTCTGGATAACATGTACTGTGAATATCAAAGACAGCAAAATCCCACGCTGAAATGCTTGCTTTTTTTTGCCCAACCTCAGATGACATCAAAAAGCAACGCAGGATGAAAAAGGAGGTGGCCCTGATGTTGCTTTTGATACCACAGAGCAATCTTCAAGGCAGAGTCCAACTGTCTGCAGTGAGGTGGCCTGGCTCTACCGCACAGAATGGGTTTGCAGGACTGAGTCTCAGCTCTGAAGGGCAAAGGTTGGATTCTGAGTGTGTGTCAGATAGGCTGGGTGCTTTCATGTACCAGACGAAACCCTGTGTAGTCATTGCTATTAGAGGAAGATTGTTAGCAGGAGCTGCTGCTCTCTTGGGCAACAGGATGTGATCTTCCTCAAGGAGGAGACTCCTGGCTTTCTGTTGGAGGGGCTGCTCTGTGTTGGAAACTCCTTTGGTTTTCCATTTCATGTCATAGAGAAAGCACCCGCACAAGTTCCCATGGTGGATTCCCCAATGGGAATAATTACACGCATAGTGCTGTGCCTTGAATAAAATTTGTACAATTCTCATGGTTATATTCTAAATGACTCCAGAGTCACGGCCGTTTTCAAGCTTCAAGATTTTGGTTTTCAGAATACATTTTCTCAAATTTCAGTGCAGCTACAAATAGACCTTTGACAAGCTGGCTGGGCTTCTGCTTCAGGTCCTTGGGTCACTGCCTTTCTCTTGCAATCGCATTGTCCAGCAGTTGTTTTCAAGTAGTCATTCCTATCTTTTTGAGACAACTATGCTGGCTCCCTAGGTTAGGACATCAGCTAGATCACAAAGCTCTTCAGACTTTGCATTCCCCTAACGCTAGCTGTCCTGTTTGAAGTTACTCAGCTGGGTGAGTGGTTGTGTGTGGCATATTCTAGGTAGGCCATGCTTAAATTGGGATGGGGTCAGAGAGTGCCTTTAATAAAATCTTGAGGAAATATATTAGTCCACAAAACACAAACTGAGAAGAAGGTTAAGGTGTCTTTATAGAGCTGCCCTGGGATAGTTGGACAATACTGTGTATAGTTTGGTCTAAGGCAGACAAATTTTGCCCTTTGAGATTGCTTTCAACCCCACAGCTCTCTGCTAACATGTAAAGGGATAAGGGTAGGCTGGTGCTTCAGCCTTTCCTTTGCTTTATCTTGTTCTATTCATTTTGTCTTGCTTCGGCTTTTGATTAAACATAATACTTGTGTCAATGAAATGAGTAGCAAACACCTGCCACATTATGGATTTTGCTATGTTAGGAGAAACAAATGGGAGCCAGTATTCCTCGTTCTGAAGAAGAAGACTGCTAGGATCAAAGATGTAAATGAGAGCTGAGGAGAATTAATCGCAAACCTGTCGAATCTGGTCTGTCTGTATTTTTATTACATGGCGCTCAGCAGATCTTATCTAGAAAAGTGTTTTTTTTTTTTTTTAATCCTGCTGATTTTGCAAATTCATCTGAAACTTACCCAGCCACAGCAGAGAGATTGCTACTGATCTTTCTATGCCAAGAAAGCAAGGCCTGGGTTTTTGCTTTTGCTATGAGGCATTTTGTTGAGCATTGCATGATATACAGGCAGGGTATGACTGTAGTTCTACACTTAGGGCATGAATCTTAGGTGGGCCAGAGGCCTCTGAGGGAGCTCTAAGGGGTCCCAGATTCCCTACAGCTGCATCTGCACTGTTGCACTGCAGCTCAGGCAAGGCATGAGCACTGTGAGAGCTCTGGTGACCCAGCATGAGCTAAAAAACACAGCAGCAGGGACAATATTAAAGCCTGGTCTGCCATCTTCTCAATGAAATGCTCCTGCCTGAATGTTGATGATGAGGACCTGGGTCTAACTCTCCAGGTGACAGACTGCTCTTGATCCCTGTCTCCTGCCTCTCTGCTGGAAGAGGATGAGCCATCATCGACTGATCTGCTTGATTCTAAATCCTCCTGAGTAGAGAGGAGG
The DNA here is from genome assembly GCF_000705375.1 of Tinamus guttatus. The sequence continues at coordinate 198,186 of NW_010580212.1, forward strand.
ACGTTTCTGAAGCGTACACTAATACTTTCCAGATAGAGTGAATATCATAGGAACATTCCATTATTAAACTGGAAATTTTTCATAGCCTTAAAGATAAGGTGTTGAGACCTTCATGTTCGACAGGGCATGGATTATTTATGAGATACTGCTATTCACAGGTAATAAACTGAATGGTACTATTGCTAGTAGAGAAATAATTAGGAAATTTCTTATACAGTTGAGCAACCAAATTAGAAAGGACAAAAGCACAGACTAAGAAATTAAATGTTTTTGGCTCAAGCACTAAAACAGCAAATAATTGTCCAGTTTGGATGAAGCTGAGCCGAGATAAATACTCAAGTAGTTTTCCTACTTACTCAAAGCCATAAACTTGAGAAGAAAGCACAAACCAAGAAAACCTCAATGCAGTTCTGTTTGCCCCCTGAATTGGTACTTCATCAAAAATTTTCTAAGTACTGTATGCTCTTAATCTCCCGAGGGGAAGAATTATGTTAAGATGTTTTCTATAGCAAGTGTCTGTAGTATTACAGATGTTAGAGGGTTGTATCTTGTGCTCCTTTCAGCTCTTTGTCTTGTTCTTTGTCGTAGGAAGCGAAATGAGGCACCTACTGGAAACAGTGAGATTTGTACAGTTGTGTACAGTGATACGTAGGGATGTATTTCTTTTAAATACTCTGTAGAGAAAAGCAGAAGCAGTAATGGGGTTGTAAGAAGTTCCACATCTTCATGAAACTGCTCATCTAAAGCAGAGCTTGCCCTACCTGTATGTCTTGCCACCTGTCCATACCACTATATTTATGCCCCCTCCAGTACTATAAAGGTTATAGCCTTAAACTGGTTTTCTGTCTTACTCCTTCTAGCTCTCAGCTTGACAGCACCCTTAATGACTTTAGCTGATGCCTGCTCTACACGTTGTATCATGACTGCACCTCTTGTAATGTTTGCCTTGTGTTCAGAGTAAAATACAGGTGGCATTTCTCACATTCAAGCCACTTCGAGTATATTAAGAGTTATCAAATTCTGCTGGATGGTTATCATATATTGTCCTGATAATAAAAAACAAACAAAAGACAACAACAACAAAAAAATGACAAAATCACTCTTGCTGTGGCCATCCCATTAAAAATGATATTGCAAAGGCTTTTCCCTCCAGCTGGCTTGATTTAAAACTACACCCCTTTCTTTGAATTTACCTTCTGGCATTTTTCCCTATTGTATAAGTGTGTAAGCTTAAAGTATCTTGGTTTTAGAGATCTGTCAGTACTTGAAAAGTTCCACAAAAATCTGCAAAGCAATCTCCTAATTAGTTTTTAACCCTTTGACATCTAGCCTACAACCAAATCGACAGCAAAGAAGTTGTTGCATTGAGACTCCTTCCTGCAAAACTGACCATCATCCGATTGTTTCATTTTTATCTCTCTTCTATTATCTATCTTCTCCTGTTCATGTTTGAAGTAAACTTTTTGAAGTAGGATCTGTGTGTACGTTCAGGCCCTAACTTTGGCCCAACAGCAGTAGTGGAAAGATCAAGAGTCTTTTCAGTAGTAGAAAGCAACTGTTTGTGTCTATCTTTCAAGTGAATAGATGCATCCATGGGTCTCTGAAAATATTGTTTAGATGCTTGCTGAAAAATATCTGTTACAGAAAATACAGATTTTCTTTTAACTTATTTTGTGAATTTCAAGAAAGACAGAGGTGAATAGAACTTCATTCTTGATTTAAAAGCAAAGTGTCTGACCGAATTGGCAACAGCTAGCTACAGGAAAAAACAAGCGAGGATTGCCTCAAATAGAGTAGGGTACAGCTTGGAGGTGTTGGAGAAAACTGCATTCATCTGTAAATGAAACCTCTGTATTTTTCTTTTTGGATGCATTGGCACCCTCTGGTGAGTGAAGCTTTGGTTACCTACAGCCTCTCTTGCTAATTTTGGCCAGAAAGTCACTTGCAAGAAAATGGAGAGGGGAAAACATAAATCTAAATAAGTAATTTTCCATATCCTTTTTTTTTTTTTTCATTTGTACTGCCACTTACCAATTAACTAGTGGCCAGTATTAAAGGTCTGACAGTTTATGTTATGGTCTTTGAGATACAGTGCTTTGTTAATAATAGAAATTATACCTCTAAAACAGTACTGCAAGTATTCTTGTCAATGGTCCTTTGTGTGGCTGTCTCACCTGTTGCCAGACGATGGAAATGCTGTGTCTGATAACTCTAGTGTTTGAATCAATGATACAACCACTCCATAGGCCTCTTTAAAAATGTATCTTGTAGCACAGGAAACTCAGATGGGAGCAGTTAAAGTGAGAGAGTTTCACTTTTGCGTTCCAGTCCATCAATTTTTGAAGAGACATTAGTAGGTCATAGAGGTCTAAAACTGATCGATTTAATAGAAGAATTTCTTTTTAAAGACAATTGTAATTCATCTCTAATGGGAAATTGAAAAAAATAAAATAATATATAGCCACTAAGGCCCTAGTGGGGCAGTATCTAATTAGTTCAGCCTCTTGCATGCTCTTTAGTTTAGTCATTCCCTAAAATCCATAATCTAGTCTGACTTGTTTTTTTATAACCCACTACATTTTTGTTCATTTACCTCTTACTGGATCAGGTAACTTACATTTGACTCCCTTCAAAAAGGGCATCGTTTCTTGGCTCGTGGACAGGTGCTGGCAGTGTGATGACAAAAAAGCACGTCCCAGTCTTCTGACCAAATGCAGCTTGTTACCAGAGGAGAGTTTGGACATTGTTTGGTCTCCATCCCAAGGCAAATATCTGTTGAAAACTTGTTCCAGGATCTAGCAAAGTACTCTTGATTGATCTGGATCTTTTAAAAAACAAACAAGCAAAAAAAAAAAAAGTCGACAGAAATAACTGTCTACCCAGACCATCTGGAAATATAGAAATATTGGTTGTTATTTAGATGCTGATATCCATAACACCATCCAAGCTCAAAAAACAATGGCAGATATTTTCTTTAGCCTCGTCACTGTGAGTATGACTGCAGGCAAATTACATCCAAGGGAGAATGAGGGGAAACATCTATCAACATGGGACCACAAGTGTAGGAATAGGCCAGAGGCAAGTGGTCCAGGAAACTGAAGGTGGAACGAATCTTCAAAGAGAAATCTGGAAAGGAGTGAGCAGGACAGTGCTGGCTATAGCCAAGTGCCTAAATCACTGTGCAGCAGAGAGGACTTGGACAACTAGATGAGATAGGCTTTGTGAAAAGTAGAGCTACAGTTCAGGTTTTCTTGTTTTGTTTTTCTACCTGTCCTGCAAGCAGTGCCTCATTGTTAAATGAGTGAGCTAACTGTGCCACAAGGTAACGTGGGTGTGTTTTTTATTTATTTTATTTTTTTGTGTGAATCTTGAATTTTTATTCAGAGAGTTGTAGTTCCTGGAGAAAAACAATTAGAGGGGATTTTTCTATTCTGTTTTCTAATTATTTTAAGAGACTTAATAGCTCTCTAGCTGTGATGAAAAGCTGATTAAAAGCTGATTATTGTCTACCCTGAAAATAGACCAACAATCAACAATTTATTACTTTTAACAGACCTTGCATTTTAAGGCAATCATAATTTTGGAGAAGTGAAGGGATCTCATTCTTCATTCCCAACCCTGAGCATTTCAAAACATAATCAAAATCATATCACCCACCTCCCAGTTCCTCCTATCAATCGTGTGTGTGGTTATGTGATCATGAGTGGCTCGTGCATGAGTGAAGGAGCAATATTGAAGCAAAAATCCATCCTAGGCTGACTCAGAGCTGAAAGCTTTGCTTAATATTCAGCATTCTCTGAGCTTCTCTTTGGAAAGCAGAAAACATTTTTTTTCTTTTTTTAGCAATTAAAGAGGAAAGTTTCTAGCTTTCTCCTTGAAGAGGACATGCTGTTACTCATTTATAATCTTTGTGTGGTCTCACTGCAGTCAAACTGGTTGAGCCTTGTGTATGGGAATATTTCTTGTTGCTTACGCTGATAGAAACTGGAAGGAGGACCATGCTTCTGTTTCTCCTCTGTCATTCCAGGTACCTGAGGTAGAAATACCATGTCAAAACGTATTATTGTTTCTGAAGAGGTGTGCTAGCTTGCTGTGGCTGCTGCTGTCAGGCTTCAGAAATGCAGTGATTGTTAGGAAAGAGTCTGGGGCTGTTCTTGCCATTCCCTCAGCACCTTTTGAGTTTTGCTTCTTTTTCACTGCACCAGCAGCATGAGCTCCACTTGGCTTCTTCATCACCTATCCTGTAATGGTGGTGCTCCAATTAGCTCAAATGTTTGGCCTTCTGTCTCATTGAGTTACAGAAAATGATCAATAGCATTAAACAAGCTTATTTTTATAACGGTTCCTGAACAGATACATCAAAAATGTTTCCTATTTAGTAGAGAAAGTAAGGATTTTTTTAATAACTTGAAGAGCAGGCTCCACTAAGCAAGCAATGTCTTGTAACACTAAATAGAAGAGCTGTCCAATAGCACCAAAACCAGCTGACACTAACAAATATGAAAGTTGGATTATAGCTCTCTGGTCTGTGCCTTTTCCCTCCTGAGTAAGTTTTGTTCTTCTCTATTATTTAATGCTTGCCACAGGAGATTCTGCATGCTGGAGGTGGAATTTTCAATCTATCTCAGGTTTACTCTGCCATCTTTGTACAAAAATGGGAATAACAAAAAGGTTACTTTTTTTATCTGCCAGTGGCTATTCTGTGTAGTATCCAGTGGCTGAGAGATGGAACAGAAACAGCACACCAGAAGATATTCTGCTGTCAGTTCACATAGTAGATAACACAGGTGCTAAAAATGTGCGTTCAGCCCATAATTACACTTCTGGAACTTTAATGCAGCATTTATGAAATACTTTTCATTAAAATCTTTTAACAATTAGCTAATGAGTCCCAAGTGGAACAATTATCCCACATACCCAGACAGTTGGGATTCTTCATCAGCTAATCTGCATCCACAGCTCGTAAAGCCTGTGATCTAAAAGCAAACCTAGCTATTCTGCACTTTCTTCTTGGAAAGAATCATGGTCCTGAAACAAAAGCAGGGGCTGGTTTACATTGGTGAGACAGAAATGGACAAACCCTGTCAGAGTCATGGCCTGCTGCAGCTTACAGAAACCTGAGTAGACTCGCTGTAATTTGCTATCTACCACCAGTGAGGTGTTTTGGTGGGGCAATGAGAATATAGTGTTCTAATGCTGTAGAATCAGAAAGCAGCAAATTTGACCTCAGTGCCCCCAGAAAAGCATAAAAATATCTAAATACGATACAAGTTGACCCTGTCTGTATGAAAAAACTCAAGTGTGTGCGGGATGTAGTCTCAGTCTCTTTCTGCCACTATTTTCTTCCACTAACCTCTGACAGCTGTGCACTTGATGAATGTCTGTGACGAAGGTACTGAATATGATACCGTGAACTTTAGCTATTTACCTCGCATTTATGTTCCAGTGCTTTTAGTGCATTCCCTTTCTCCAAGAATAAAAGGGATGTAGTCTTGGAAGAGACCATAAGCAATCATGTAATCCAAAGCTATGCATGGAAAAGGGAACAAATATGCTTTTACTACCCCTTGTAGATGCTTTTCAATCCCTTTTAAAAACCTCCAGCAAAGCATGAGTTCTTTAAGCAGCTTGTCCTGCTGATGTTCCACACTTTGATAAAGAAAATGTCTCTTCAGGTGCATATGAGGTTATCTTTGCAGCAGACTACTCTTTATTTCCTTGTATGCTATTTGCAGTAGCTCCAGAAAACAAATGATCATGCCCTTCTTCAGAGCAGTCTTCTAGGAGGCAGTTAGCACATCTCTAGTGCATTTTCTTTTTCCTCAACTAAACAAGCACATCTACTTCAGCCTTTCTTTACTGATCATGCTTTTCACATCTAATTTTCATGTTGTCTCCTTGTGATTGCCTCTTGTCCTTAGTCTGAGTGTTTACCCACAGTCAGTGATCATCTGCTGCTTAACTATAATGGATGTTTTCAGATGGGCTAAGGTAAGGGGAAACACTGGCTTGGCTATACATCAGCTGGAGGCAAAGGCAGATCTGGGACCTCTTTGTGTATCACCTGGAGGTAAAAACTGACGTGAGGGCCTTTCTTCTCCTTATTCTTTCCCCCAGGCAATCTGTGGAAAAACACACCAGCTCATTTGGGTCCCTGGTGATTCGAAGAAAGCAGAATGATTTTTCTACACAGCTATGGGTCAGCTATCTTTTAATTTTACTGTCCTCCACAAACCCAGGGTATAGAAAAGTGTCTTATTACTTGAGAAAATCAGCAAAACCTGCAACCAATTTACTGCTTTGCTATCTGTTAGGCCAAGCTTATAGCGGGGGAAAAGCATATTTGCCTTGTTGGATGCATTCTGCCGGGGAGCTGGATTCCCTTCGAAGGCATTTCTATCTACATGTTTTTGTGCTGCCTGCTTTACATGTACACTGTTCTGCTTAGGAAAGGTCAGTTGGGAGTGGAGCGGGGCTCTGCCTCCTCTTTGAACAGCGCCAAAGCAATTCCTGTGCTTCCTTGAACAGTGTCTGCAACTCTGCCTGCCTCTTAAGTAGGCCATGCGCCAGGGGGTGGAGAAGGTTTTGAGCAGTTTCATGGGCTGTAGTGAGGGACTGAAGGAACTTGGATATTCACAATGAAAAATTCTCTCTGATAAATGGAGTTGAAAGAGCAGAAACCTGGGGCTGTAATGAGGAGAAATCCTGTGTTTGCTGCCCAAGTTGAGAAGTCTGGTTGTGCAACCATAAAAATGAAACCGTGATAGCAATACTTACCTCTCCAGGAATGTATTTTGGCAGGAAGCTTCTTTGTAGGATGGTGATGAATAATAAATAATGCTATATGGAGAAAAATTTCAACCCTGCCTCAGCTTTACTGCTGGAATAGCACTTTACTCTCTGAATAGTCCTGTTGCTCTTGGTGGGTTTATTCCTGGAGGAAAGATGTTGACTCAGTTTGAGTTGAAAAAACAAGTTCTAAAAGGTTTTCCTTAAAAAATAATTTCTGAATGAGATTGCATTTCATTTTGATTATTTCTATCATGCATAGAGATAATACTTTTGGAGTGCAAGTCATCACTTACATTGTGTGTATGGCCCAGGTGCTGATGTGGTAGATACGTCATGCTATGTGGAGTGGTCAGTTCTCGCACTTTACAAGGCTGTGGGTTTTATTTCCTCTAGCTCTTATCAATATTGTTTTCTTCTCTACCCATCTCCCTCCAGTTGCTGTTAAATAAGATTCTGAAATCTCTGAAATGCTCCTGGAAAAGGGGCTGACTGGCTGTGATAGACTGAGCAACTGGCACCAGAGGCCAAAATGTGATGTTATAGAAAGGTACTTTGAGAGGGCTTTTTTGCCTCGACACTTCAAAAATTGCTGGTGTAGCTTGTTAGTTTGCTAGAGTCGAAGAGGTGCTGCAGTCACTACTGCAGTCACTCAGTGTTAACTGAATTTAGGCAACATGTTTGGATTTCTTAAAAGTTAGGGAGTGCCCTTAGTGCCACCTCACTTAGCTAACTTTCTCATGTCCAAAGAGCCTTCTCACTTGGGTTTGCCTTATGTTGTGAGGCCGGTGTGATCAGGTCTCCGTCAGTGATACCTGTAGGAGAGTAAATGTGGCAGGAAAGTAAATGCCAATTCTGGGCCTAAAAGACAAAGGAACTGGGCCAAACATAGCAACATTTTGCTTGTTTGTACTGCAAGAAATGGTCTCATGTTCGTAAGCATGACTTTGTGTCCTTACTCAGGTTGCATAGTGCCTTACTACCTCGTGAAAGCATTACTCTGTGAGTAAGACTGGCCGAACTGAGCCCTTTAAGCCCTTGACTTGTCCTTGTTTCCCACTAGCTGGGAAGACTGGTAAACTGTATCAGGAAGGAAGATTGGGCACAGGCTGGAAGGTTTGTTGTCTCTGTGGTATTAATAAGACCATCTGTGGATGCTACATCATGTTCTGATGTTCACTTAGAAAAATCCGAGGTTGAGAAATTGGCAGTGATGTAGAAAAGAGCTACGTGGCTGATTTAATAGCGCAAAACTTTACAGGGAGAGGCTAAAGAAGCTCCATCTAGCTTATGCAAAGACAGTGTTCAGCAATGATTTGATCACAGGCTGCAAGTACCAAATGTGGGCAGTGATAGCTGATAGCAGAGGGCACTTTCATCTGTCAGAAAGTCCTAATGAGATCAGATGCCTTGAAGCAGAAGCTGGACAAATTCAGATTAGAAATAAGGTGCAGTGTTTAAAGTGAGGTTAATGAACTGTTGGAATAACTTAGCTGTGGTGAATTTTCTGCCACTTGAAGTCTTAGGATCATGCAAAAGTTATCTGTGACTTGCATAGAAGTTGTGGCTGAATGTAAGATTCCTGGGAGAGGTTTGAGGGCCTAAAGTGAGAGTCCAAACTGTAGCAGTTCATTTCTGGTCCATTTCTGTCACAATTTGCAGCGATCCCTGAGGAGAGAGGGACCACCTTGTCAGCCCGTATGGGGAGCCAAGCACTTCAGTGTCTCCTCTTGCAGTTACTCGCAGCCTGGCTCCCGGGGTGAGGACCCTGGAGATCAGAGCTGAGGCATCCTACAAGCCACAGAAGGACCACCAAAGCCTGATACCCTGCAGGACGCTGGATCTGGCTCTCTTCTACCTTCCTAGAGTGAGCTATCCCTTAGCTTGTCCAAAAGCTGAATGATGATAGGTGTTGGTGTGCGTGTGGTGGCTTGGGGAGCAGAGGCCAGGAGGGGAGGGTGACTGGAGGCAGCTGTGACAGCAATGTGTTAATATGATTAATGATGAAACTTAATTTGCACCGACAGTTCTTTCTCGCACAAAAATAAGAAGCAGCACAGTAGGCCGCCAAGGGAGGGGATTTCTCTGAGGGCTCAGAGGGCTCTGGAAGGGAACAGTGAGCAGAGAGGGCCGGTGGGATGGGGTGGAATTTGATGGTGCATTCGGTGCGATTGCGATTTAACGAGGTTTCCTGAGGAATGGCACAAATGGGAGGCATTTAATAGCGCCCTGCTCCGCTGGGGGTGCGCGGGGATCGCGGGCCGGGCCGGGCCGGACCGGACCGCACCGCACCGCGGCCGTTAGCGCGGCGGGAGCCGTGAGGCGCTGCTGGGGTGGCTGCCCTCGGGCGCGAGGGCGTGGAACGGTTCCTGTGGCCTCTTCGGGGTTATTTCTGTGGGCATCGGGCACAATATCCCTAATGTTACCCGTGTTTTCCCTTGCAACGGACCGTCTCTGTATCCATGTACCCCACTTAAAGCCTGGCAAGCAGGCATTTGCTTCTGCTTTCTATTCCCACATTACTGACTTGAAGCCAAACTCACATAATGGTGCTTTTTTTATCATATATATTTATGGTGTTATATCACATTTCTTTTTCTCTGCTGCCAAGCTTGAGATGTTGCTCTGCTTTTCCTCTCAGTTCACTAGGGCATGGTAGTTTGAATAGGGCTGGTAGTAGGTTAAACTCCAAGGCTGACAAGTCGCCTTGCAAAGCGTGTGGCATGTATACTTACTGCCTTGGTGCCGGCTGCTTTTGCGGAGGAAGAGTCTTTTAAGGGATGCGCTATCTTTATTTTAAATGAGGAATTGCCAAGAACTGAGAAATTAGGCCTTTTAAATATTTAATAGAGAGAGATTTCTTTTTTAATTATTTAATAGCTTGTTACAAAGGATGGCATAAAGAGCTTTGGTAATTTTTTATGGAAAGTATCTGTAAAAAGAAAAAGTATTTTACAACATGTAAATATCAGTAGGAGAAATATCAATTTAAAATGTTATCTTATTCTGGCTAAAGTAATTATATCATGCCAATACAGCTTCTAAATAACTCAAGACCTTTGCAACATCTGTTCTTGAAATGCTTCTCTGACTGAGGGAAATGTTACTTATTTTATTAGGGTCCAGAGGCTCAGAGAGAGCCTGTAGTGGCAAATTTCAGGAATTTTCTTTCGATGGTAGAACCCTGAAAAGGGAAAACTGGGGGGCTTCAAGTGGAATCCAGAACAACTCGCATCTAGAGCATAAAGCTGGCACATAAATGCTGAGAGCCTGGGCCTTCCCCCTTTTCCCTGCTTTTTTTCCTCCCTCTTTTTTCCTCATCCTTTGCTTTGTATAGCCTTGCTACATTTGCTACAGATAGAGATGTTGCCTTGTGGCTAGGAGCAGTTGTAAAAAAAGACCTCCTTTCTTTACAGGGTTTCCTCCCATGGATAATCATCCGTTTGAATTCCAGTCCTGAAAATTAACCCCATTCCACTGAAGCCAAGGAGCTCGCCCACCAAGTTCCAGTCGTTTGCAGGCCTCCGCGTACCTCTTGGGAGTCAGCTCGGGAGTTTTATTTCCTCCGAAGCAGCCCCGGTGCTCGCCGGTGGCCAATGGGAGGGTAGTTGGCTCCTCGCGGGACGCGCTGGCCTCGCAGCCCGCGCTGCCCCAGCAGAGCTCTTGGCGCAGGAGGTCGCGAGCGACTTGCTTGTTTGTGCAATGCGCTAATAAGCGGCTCCGCTTTCCAAAGCCACCCGCGCCCCGGCACCAGCGTTAAGATCTGCCATCACAAAACCAGCCCAAAACATGGCTTTGTCATTGGAAGCCTGGCGTTCCTTTTAACAACATCAACCAGGTGAGTGCTTCTTTTCTCTTCTGCTCTTTATTTCAAATGAAACTGCTGAATCTCAGCCTCTTCCTTTCCTGTAGGAATTGCTTTTCACTCCTCAAACAACCCTGTTCTCCTAAGAAAGATGGCCAGTGGGCAGGAGAAAGCCCTGAGCTGTGCTGTGCTGGTGGCTGTGTTAGCTGCTTCCCTCTGCATCCGTCTAATTACACTGAGTTACAATAATCCATACTTCCATATCTTCAGCCAGTGTCTAGCCTGTGTTTACAGAACAGGCTACCCTAAAATTAGCGTTTACATGTGGATAAATTTATGCACTTTTTCCTCTCTAATAAGAATTATGGAACAGATAAGCCATAAAACTCAAGTTAGTGTGTTGCAATATTGATTTCTACAAGAGCACTGTAAGAATATATTTATCTACCTGTACTGTTATGAAATGGGTAAAAATGTACCACATAACTACCTCAGTCATTCAGTACTGTATTGAAAATCCTGATTGCTTGTTTTCTCAATAAAACTTCTGAGGCCCACTTATTTTTATTTTATGTGTATTTGTGGAAGAAAGGACAGTAGTGCTCTGTCTTAAGATATCTTTTTGCCAACGTTTTTTTTCTACCAAAACTGCTGGGATGTGGCTGGCTTAATCTGAGGGTTTCCACATTGGAAAGTGAAGGCAGGGTAAAATGTGACTAGTTGTATGTTGGTGGCCTGGTACTTCTTTAATTCTACCAATTCTGTAAGTTCTCATGGTGTTGTGAACAGAAAAGAGTGGAGCATGTTTAGCTGGGAGTTTCCTACGCTAAACCTTTGAAAAGCATCTGCTTCCATGCTTTAATGACCCCAGAGATACTTTGGCTTCTAATGGGACAGTGTAAGTTTGTATTTCTTAAAAGCAAATTTCTAGTTGATCAAAAGCAGAGTGAAATAAGAGGAGTGATGAGAGAAAAAATGGAAAAGCTATTGTGATCACTCTGTAAGTGGACACCATGTTGTTATTTCTCTGACAAACCGCAGTGTCGTGTTTTCTATAGCAGAAGGTCAAGATGAGCCCAGGGGTTGGAGTGAGAACAAATATAAACCAGAAAAAGCATAGAGGCTCAAATGTCTGTGTAATGGAGTGATGAGCTCATTATTCTGTGGAACATGACAGTGCTGCAGCAAAAGTATCTCCACAGAGTGACTTCTGGAAAGTGCAGCTTCTGGGTAGAGGAAGGTTTGTGTGAGATGTGCTCCCTGGGAGCAAGGAGAGCCAAAGGTGGCAGAGAGCACTATGAAACACTGCAGCACACGCACAGTGACTCAGCCCCTCTTCTCCTGGGCCCTTACAAGGACGCCAAGGACCTTTGCCAAGCACTTACGAAGGCAGTGCAACGTCTTCCCTCTGTTTTAAATCATCTGTGGTTCAAACTGCTTTCAGGTAAGAATATGGAGTCTGTTTGCACTGAGGTGATGTCTTTTCCAGATCCTAACTGCTTCCACAGTGGTTGCTTGTCAAGAGAGCACACATTTTATTTGTGGCATACTCTGTGTGCAGTTAATCTGGTGATGTTTCAGTGCTGCCTTATGAAACAGGTGAAAAGAACAGTGTGACTGCTGCCTTTTGCCTTGGATTGCACTGTAGATGGCACTGTGAAACAATGATTTTGGTAACCAACCTCTATTCCACAGCATCATTCAGGACTTTAATTGCAGTGTAATATGGCTTTCTTTGCAGGTCCCCAAAGTGAAGGAAGAAATTCCGAAATGCAGAAAGGCTTATTTGCAGTCGCAAATGGGAATCTGGAATAACTATGAAAAACACACTGAAATAATTGTGTTTGACTGGAACAAAATTCTTGCAAAGTCCCCAAGGTAAGAACACTTTTTATCTTTCGAATGACACTGAAGATGTTGCTGTTCTGGTTAGCAACCATATCCACGTGAATCCAAGAGAGAATGAAGGCTTGACATTTCTGAGAGTGGCAGCCCCCTGGCACTGAAACGCCTAGGTGCCCCTCACTGCATTTGTCTGCCAAGCTTTTTTATTTTCTCTCCTTTTTAAAAGATCCCTCTCTATTTATACTAGTGGGCTGAAATCTGTGTCCTGTCTACCTCAAGGTACGTTAAATTCTTATCTACCTGCAAATGTATACTGACTTTGGTAGGCAGTGCTTTTGGCAGCCCTTCAGTTTGGATATAACTATGCTCTTACCCTGTTGTGATACAGGTATTTCTGGCCTAGAATGTGCTACAGACTGCGGAATGTTTGTAAAACTGATGTAACTGAGAGCTCAGGAAGGACTCTGTGTAAGTTTGTTAGTAAATAACAAACTTGTGCACATACTGGACTGTGTTGAGGGGACCTGTCTCTCACACACATTTGAGCATATTTAGAACTGAAGCTTAAATACATCTCCCTGCTTAAAAGCAGAAGTGTTACATATATACAAATAGAAAAAGCAAAACATGATACCCTTTATAAACCTGCTTTTCCATTTCCTGCCTAAAATCAGGGATGTGACTTCAGAGTCTAACTTTCAAAATCTGGAATAGCTTTTGAAATGAGGTTAATGCACAGTCATTTACACAAGAGCAGCCTTACTCCCTCTCTGGGAATGGTGGAAACCCCTGGGTTTGCTTACATGCTGAAATAAGAACTGTTGAGCACATGTGGTGCACAATTAGAAAGTATATGTTTCTTCCATCAACTTGCATCTGAAAGGGGTACTCAAAACATCTGAAAATCTGCTGGTATTTAGCTTCAAAGGTCAAATGCTGCTTTCAGTCCTATCCCCTGAAAACTGAAGAAAGGTCTCTATCCTCAGTATGTTCAGAATGGCACTGAATGACTGTCATAACTGGTGTGGAGGCTGTGTTTGCAGTCAGAGCAACAGAAGAACAGGACTGCAAAACCAGCAGACTTCCTATTTAGTGGTAGCTGGTGCATGAGCTGTTAGCCATGTGTGGGGATGGAGCAAGAAAACTAAGGCTGAATTGAGCTCTCAACAAAAGGAGGTTCAGTGGGGCAAAATGGGGAAGGTTTGGGCGACAGAAGTTTTGCCTGAAAGGGTAGGTTGATTTCCAAGCCAAGTGGGCAGCTTCCTTGGGCTAATATTAGATCCACAGCAATGATGCCATTTATGCTCATTTCACAGTGACACGGTCCCATTAGCTGCACTAGCATGTCATGGTTCAGCTGGATGTGAGAGGTGAATTAGGCTGGTGCTTACAAGGTGAAGTGTGGCTGCTCTGAATTAACCTGGGAACTCCACAGATGAGGATACTTGTAGGGTAAGGATGAGTGAAGTCTCTATCATCTGGGCTTGATCCCTGTCTGAGGAAAACTCCTATTTACTGCTGTGAAAGAGCCTCAGTGTGTTCATTCCGGTGCTGATGCATCTGTGTTCACTGTTACCATGTGTTGGACTTGAAACAAAGGGCCTTGTTAAAGCACAGAGAGGTCCCTCTTCTTTCTAAATCAGCCCTTAAAATTTAGCTATATATATATATATATATTTTTCTTAAATCAACAGTGTACTGAGTTATTTTTAGCAGTATTTGTGAAGGTTAAAAAAAAAAAAACTTTATAGGCTTGAGTAAAGTCTACAAAGAACTGAAGATGCTGGTGTTTGCATCAATATATTTTTTTTTCCTCAAGTGTTTGTTACTAAAATATATTTGCTACAGACTTTTTGGCTTCTTAATTCTTGATATTACCAAGTGCAATTCAAAGTTATTTGGGCTTGATACTCAAAGAGAGGACAAAATTGTTCTGTGATGTGGGAAATGGAAAATTAAGCAAGTGTTTTTAAATGAGAAAACATGAGATATGTTTTGATTTATTTTTAAATAATTATCAAATTTAAAACAGTGTGGAAACGCTTCCCTGGCTTTGACAATAGTCTATGGTGTGAGGGTTTTATTGCTTTTTTGGTCTGTTTTTAACTGTCAGGCAGTTTGGCTGCTTGAATGATCTGATTAGCTGAACAGTCTCAGGTATTTTAAAGATATACAAATAAACAAATTCTTTAGCAAATACATGGAAGAATCAAAACTGAAATCTACAGAGACAAGAAGTTCTCAAAGGACTTCTTGGTGCAAATGAGCGTGTTCACGATTGGCTTTTCCAAATCCCAGCGTGCTGATTAACTGCAGACTAAAGTCACTGCTACGAAAGTAGTATTTAGTTCAATTTATGCAAATCTATAAATTGCCTCTAATAAATTTGATGTATTCCTGCTTACAGCATTTTTTGAAAGTCTAGAACATTACATCTAAGAGTTCAAGTGCATAATGCCCATTTATGTATTGCACAATAATAAATCATTATAACTGAGTTTAAAGAAATGATCGGATTACCTTTCTATATGATGAATGGCACAACATAAGCTATTGGGGGATTTAATTGTAGATATGTGCAGCAAAATTACTGAGGATTTGTGGTCATAATTCTAACACTAACATGAATAAGACTAACAACATGTGCCTCCCAGAGAACAACTCTTTTCTGGAGTGCAGCTTTCTTGCACCCTGGCAGACCAGCAAGTCCCTCGCGAGTGTTTAACCCTGAGCAAACCCATTGATCTCCAGGAAAGGCGGCAGGTCCAGTCATGTCATGTACACGTCTAAATGGTGGCTGGTAGCTTTAGCAAATCAGTCCTGAGATGTAGTAAGTGACAAGGACACTTTTCTGTGATGGGTATATAAATTTGAGATAGGTGCAGTTTAAAAATAGGAGCGCAGCTTATAAATATGTATGCTGAAATTGGAGTGTTCATGACTCTTGCTCCTAAAAAAACACCCATTGCAAATTCCTAGAAAGGCCTTGCACTCCTATGAGGCTTTTATCAATATGTATGTGGAGGTAATATGATGTGTGATAACCACTGCATTTCTTCCAGTTATAAAACATCCTAAACAAGGAATTTATCCCACCAAACTGTGAATCCACTTTGGTCAATTTTGCCTTGTAATAAGCTATCTTAGTCTTCAGCTTCTTCCTTCCCAGCGTTATTTTTATGCTATTCCCTACTCACATTGTTCTTCACTCAGTTGCTTCCTTTTCTGCCTTCAGGATGAGATTCTGTGCCAAATCAATGCCTCTATCTGACTGGCTCTTCCTGGTCTATGTGTTAATGGTCTGCTGTAAATTGTTGTCCGCCTCTAGCCACCAGCCCCGGGGGCACACAGGTAGGAGCTTTTAAACTCATTATGTGCTACTGAGACCAATTAATACCGCTTGCAGAATGCTAGAGCTCACTTTTTAGCAATGGATAATTGATGATGTTATAATGAGAACAATGGGTTAAGGATGCTGCAGCAACAACAAAAACAACAAAAATAGATATTGTAAAATTTCATGGGGTTTTCTAGTAATTTTATGTAGTGAAGCTTGCCAGACAGTTTTTGGAGTGACTTCATGACTGTTAGGGCTTTGGGATTTGTGGTCTTTTGCTTTATCCTTTTTTCATATTACTCTGAAATGTGTCTTCATACTCTTCCTTTTAATTCAGCATGCAATTCTATCATTGACTTTGGTGGGCAATGGATCAAAGGCCTAAGACTACATGTGATAATTATTTCACTAGGTAATATGAATATGGAATTGTGCTTTATTTCACCTTGTGGTATGCCCCTTTTTTCCCCAGGCAAAATAGTGGGGCAAACAGAAAGACATTGAATTTAAGTGGATTCACTGTTCTAGCAAGGTTTATGTGCTGGCCACAGTATAGTAGTATCTTATTATAAGCAATAGAAATAGCTCAGAGCAAGCGGGTTGGCTGCAGGAAGATATACCAGGCTGGATCTGTGCTAGGACAACACAGAGGTCTAGCAGGAGTGCGTAAAGAAATATAGTTGTCCTAGTGCTAGTGCAAAGATACTAGTTCGGGTCCTAAAATAACATAGCTGAGTTAGCCCTATGTCACCTTTGATTGCAAAAGCAGAGAGTTATGTTGACAACGTTATCACATTCTGGCTCTGCTTTTAGGGGCTGGATCAAACGCCTGGCTGCACCACCACAATGAGATGTCTGTGCCGCTCTCAGTACTGAAGTTAGCTTCATGCTGGCTTGAGGATTTCCTCAAGCACTGCTCTTTGTGATGTAGTCTCATTCTTAAATGAGGTTTATTGTCTTGATCCATTTAAAATGCTTATCTGCGTGCCAGATTTTCATGGGTCCAGGTCTAGTGTTAGCATCTAGTCTGGCTCAGCGCTAGAAGGTCAGGATGCACTAGTTAGAAGCTCCATCCTCCAAATGAGGTGACCTTTCCTGACTGCTTGTGATGCCTGTCTGGGAAGGAACTGGAGAATCTCATGTGCTCACTAAAATCTCTCCAGTCCTGGCAAGCAAGACTAGATGTGACCTGTATACAGCTGCTTTATCTGTTCAGTGTGCTCACAGCATAATGCACCTAAAAGTTACATGGAACAAGCTGGGAATAAATGCTATAATGTTAAAAACAAGTGCCAAAAGCTTGGATGCTACTTCTTTCACTCCACAGTAGATGCATTTTCCACACAGTAAAATACATTTGCAATAATAAAATACAGTCACAGGTTCTGGAGGGTAACAGCTGACACGTTTCAGCTAAAGCCCATGAAGGGGTTAAACTGCTTCAATCACTTCACTGGGGAAGGAGGGCATCTACACGTTGTGACTAGTTACTCTCACTCAAGATGCTGCTTACGCAGACTATTTCAGCAGGCTCCCTATGCATCCATGTTGGGAGGACAGCTCGGAAGATCCATCCAACTTTGGTGCTGAATTGCCATTTTGGAAGAGTTTGTCTTTTGCATTGACAATAGTTGAGTAAACACAAGCACCTAACTTACCATATATATTTAAGGCTGTGTTTTAGACTCTCAGAGATCCTAACTGATACCTGATAAAACTATCAATTCCATACTGTGCAGAATGATGCAACATCTTATGCAGGAAAATATTATTTTCCTCTTCTCTGCTATAACTCATGAATAATGAAGCATGGAGCAGACAGTTCCTCAGCTCACCTTATGTAGGGACTGGGCTTGTAAACCATTAATTGGTATAGCCAGCAGAGCAGCTTCTGTCATGAATTACCCATGCAGCTTGGCTTTAAGGCTGATGTGTTTTGTTTTATTTTATTTTTATTTTTATTTTTATTTTATTTTATTTTATTTTATTTTATTTTATTTTATTTTATTTTGCGTGATGATTTTCACCTGAATTGCTTCTAGTCTCTTCTTGCTTGCCAAAGGGTCCAAATTTTTGAGTGCATATTATCCTTAATGTGCCCTGAAACCATACATTTAATAAGTGTCTGTAGCTTAAAGGAGGGCCATTTTTTTCTCTGAATCTCATTGCTAGGTTCACAATTTCTGTGCTCTTTGTGATTTCAGATGAAGACTTCAGTGGTAGCTCTGATGGCCTGCTTGCTTCCTGCAGCTGCAGAATGATGCAGAGCATAGAAATAAATCACTCTGTGTGAGTGAACTGTGGCTGCTTGGTCTTATTGCCAAGTGGAAGAATGAGTAGTAGCTTCTTTTCACAGAGTTTATTCCTTGTTGCACTAAAGATGATTTAATTTACAGGGTTAGTGGAGGTTAAATGGGAAAAGTCATGGTCAAAATGGCAGTGGCAAGTCAAATATGCATGAAAAGTAGAAGCTGTGAATTGGGTTCAAGAGGGAATTATGACCAGCCTGAGCTGTTCACGATTCCCTCTTTTTGCTTACTGAAATGCAGCAGAAAATGTGTAGTTTGCTGCCTGGCATCTTAGATGCCATCTCCAGCTGTCCCGAATGGTTTGCAGAGGACTGGTGATTTCCTGCTGTGCAGGATCTGCAATGGGACTTGAGATCTTTTCCTGGGTTTTTTTTTTTTTTTTTTTTTGTTGGATGCAGAAATGGGATGAGACAGCTCTATGGAAAGGCTCAGCTTGTGTAGGAGAAATCTGAATGAATAATGCAGCAGCTTGACACAGAGAACAGAGGCCTCACTGCTGCTCCTGTTCTGCCTTTGCTGCAGCTTAGGGAAAGAAGTGTCTTTTAAGAATGTATCTGTCTCCTCTTTTTTGTCCTTCTGACATTGTTCTCTAAAGAGGCAGTAGTTTCATTTGTTTGTCACAGAAACGTATCTGTCATTTAGAAGTGGCAAGTACTGCACATGCATTGACCTGGGGCAAAGATTTATCACTGATGGACTACGAATTAGACCAGATGAAGGCGGCAGCACAAGAGCTATGTGTCAAACCAGATGTTTGTCAAGTCTAGAGGAAGTCGGTACTTTGGAGGAGTAAAGACTCTCCCCCAAAAAGAAAACAGGAAAACCAAAATAAACCCAGCAACATCTGTAAAATGCTGGCAAAGTACACACTGCATTGCCCTCTAGCAGTCAGTGAGGGAAGTGATAGTGTGTTGTAGTGAAAATCTTGATGAACTGATAGAGTAGGCCATGTTATCAGTAAAGCAGGCATCAAGTGGAGAAGTGGATAGCACAGTTCATCTGAAGGATGAATAAGGGCTTCAGTGGTGCTGTTGGACTGGACTAGACAGCTACTGGGAGCATGAATGAGATTGGGAGCCTTCCGGCAGAAGGTTGCTCCTTTGTGCATAAAAGAGCAATTCACATCCTGAGGCATGATCTGCAGCACCTCCGGTTCTGTTTTGCTGCTCTGAATGTGAGATGCTGGAATTCAGACCTGGCAGCTCAGCGAAGGCAGGTGATACCTCGTGCTCTGACTTTGTTCTCCGGTGGTCTGGCAGCAGATGGCCTTGTTCCCATCAGCTGCAGGTTTTCCCAGCTGTAAGCACTTTGCAGGTGGAATCCTGTTCCCAAGCAAGGGAGAGGAGAAATTCTCCTTACACTGAGCCAGCGCTTCATCTATTTAAGTGAAGACTGTCTGAAAATGCAGCTCTGTGATAGAAATAATGCTGCTTTCAGGTAAGAGGGCAAAAAAACAAAAACAGAAACCCCCAAACCGAGGTTTATGGTTGTCCTCCCGTGTTCCCGTTGGAGTTGTTCTTGCCAGCGGTGCGCGGGGCGCGTGGGCACAGGTCCCAGTGCCACCAGAGGGCCCTGCACGGCCGTGAAGGGGCCCCGGGCGCTCAGCCGCGCGCAGGCACCGCGCTCGCCGTCCAACGGTGCAAGTCGTAGCCGTGCGTTTCACTAATTACAATTATGAGGCTTTTGTATTTCCAAGGGTCAGACGTGGGTAGTGCACAATATGCCTCAGCCCTTTGTTCCACTTAACTCCTTTTATGTCTTAATGTTTTATTCAGTGTGTTATTTATGTGTTTTATTATCCGGCTTCTAAGTATAGGGTGGCTACAATATACAGCCCTGGCTGTAATCTCTAAGTAACAAGACAGAGAAAGCAATTCCATTGAACAATAGGATCCCTTTTAGACCAAATGGAGCAGAGAGCTCTGCATGAAGTTGGCTGGTATATTTATTTTTGAAAATAAAAAAAAAGAGGAAAAAATACCTATTCTTATTTTCTGTTAGTTTTATTCTCTTTAAATTGCAGTGTGAACTTGTTATATATAGGATAGATTTTGACAAAGATTTCAATTTGGATGCATAGGAATGCGACCAGTAGGGAGCAATTCTGTGTTAATTTAGTCTTTTATAAGGTAAAACATAGCCTCCAGCATATTTTTCCATGATTGTGCACTTTAGCTGCATGGAGTGTGATTGTATATAAAAAGTTTTGCGTATTCCATGGAGTTGGGGGAAAAAATTACAGTTCAACTGATTAATGTGTAGGTTTTGTGTATCATGTTTTATAATGTTCCAGAGGGAAAAAAAAAGTTCTGTAACAAAAAGAAGAGAGATTTTTGAAAGACGGAATCTCATTTAACACACAGTGGTCAAGTCCAGTGCATCAATCTCTATAGCATGAGGCTGAAATCAAGCTCTTTCCTGCAATATCAAGGTGACCTTATTCTAAAACCATAGGGGAAAGCTTGTGAAAATACTGTCTTTATTTTATTCATTTTACATTGACAGCATCATTTTTTATACAGCTACTATCTGCAATAAATGATAATCTTTACATTCCATTGGCCAAAATTCTAACCAAGAAAGCTTTCTTTGCTCTTTGTCATCTTTATCTACTTCTCCCAAACTTTGAATTTATTTATATATATATATATATATATATATACACATATATCAAATGCATAGGCTTCTGCTAATGCAGGGGAGAAAGAAGTAGTTGGATCAGTGAAAAGCCACAAATAGAATGGGAAGCATCTTACCCCAGAGTTCGTCTGAGCAAAGTGATGCCATGGAAACATGTGGAACATGTTCTGCTCAGGAGCTCTGCTCTGGGTTTGTGCAGAGGTCACCATGCTGAGTCCTTGTGAAGATGGACACTTCAGTGATGAGTGGGATGGATTGACTTGCATTGTGTTCCTGGTTTCTAGAATGATTAAAGGAATTGCCTCAGTTGAAATCCTGTCCCCACTGAAGGGGGAGTTTATGATTCTTCTGTGATTTAGTTTCCAGCCTGCTCTCTTATGGTTTTTGATCCCAGTAGAAAAGTTAAACTTCATAGTTACGATTTTATAAGTGCTTGAGCCAGTCTCTTAAAGAATTCATCCTCCAGTGTTTTGCAGATCACTGCCATTTTGAGGGATGGAAATTGCTTTATGGCTTGTTCTGTTATGGATCGACATGTCTGTGCCTACTGCATGAGCTGCAGGGCCACGGCCTTCAAAATGCGTTAACTGTAATAGCAGCACAGAGCCTACCCCAAACAGAGTCCAGTTTTAATGTAATTAGCCTGGTGGTATTGGAGAGTTTTGTCCTAAATAAACAACTGCACAGTCTTAAATAAAAGTTCATGGAAAATGACAGCATTTTTGGTTAGTTTTGGGATTTATGCTTTGTGTTTATACATGTATATGCTGTCAGATGAAGAGTAACTTGAAAGAAGGCTAAATCCGTTGACCCTCCATGCTGGCTCCCTTCAACCATGGTTCTGGGTATAGATGGGGACAAAATATTCACCCTGCAATTAAGAGTATGAAAGCATTTATTGAACTTGGCTATGGTCTCATTTGTGCCTGGTCCACGCATGAAGAAGAGCTCATCTCTGTTTTCATGCCAATCATGGCTTTTCCATTGCCAGAGAACGTGGATTCGAAGCCACCATTTTGTTAGTCTGAAAATCTACAGTGTTAATGTGTCTGATTTTAAGGACACGTTTGGGCAAACACTTTTTATTGGGAAACAGAAAGTGGTTAATCAATATTGAAAAAACTTGCAGATGGATTTTTTTCCAACATTTTTTTTTTTTTTTCCTGGAGGAGCACCTCCAAATTGCTGCCGCTAGCTATGATGTAGCTGTCTGTTTTTCAGTGTTTGGCAGCCTCCTTGCCTTCTTTCAGGAAACTGACAACTGGTAGGGGACAATGGATTCTAAATTGGGAGATTTAAGATGTCTTGTCGGGGTCAGCAGGGTAATCTCTTCTCATCAGACTGGAAATGCTATCCATCAGCACAAGAGCAGAAGCTACATCTCACATGTATTATCTTCCAGGGTGGCAATCTTTAACAATACCTCTTCAAATAACAAAAGTTATGAGCAGAAAATTCTAGGATCAACATTTCTATTGCTTAGTGTTTGACCCACCTTTCTCTCTCTCTCTCTTTTTCCCTATCTCTTTCTCTTTTCACTTTTGTTTCCCTGATGGGCATCATCTACACACCTTGCAGTCCAGTGATGGTCATTATGTTTTGGCTCTGTCAGCATTTTAAGAGATAATGGCCAGATCAAGGTGAGGCAGGTTTTCTCTGAGCTTTAGTCAAGTGCATCTTTCTTGTAATAGTTCTTCCCATTTGTGTTGCACATGCTTCCCGAAAGCAGCATCCTAAGATAGAGTATTTTGGAATGAACAGCTTTCTTTTACTGTCCTTTTTTGTACAGAGACAAATGGTTGTGAACTAGCCACTTGCTACACTTTCAAAGTGAAAAATAGTGGTCTGAATGTAACAGATAGTGCCAGTGTTAACAGGTGTTCATGGGTTGTTGTCAGTAGTTGATTTTGTTACATGTTGTTTGTTGATGTCTGATTAGCAAAAGTGAATTTAATTTAAACTTACCAGCTTTCTGGAAGCTTCGTTTCGGGACAGTCAGTTTTTCGAGTGCATGTCCAAATAAGCCGTCTGTTATAGAGAGTGCCCACTCTCATGCAAAATATATTCATTTCCTTGCATTGAGTCGATTGCTCAGATTTTGTATTTGTATTTCCAAGATCTCAGAAATGGGGAGGGAGCAACATAACGGGTTGTACTGCCAGCCCTCTGCTCCAGATATATGTCTTTTTTTATTCAAATGACAGAGAAAAGAACATTGAGTTGGCATTTCATTTGAAAATACTGTGTCAGGTGTGTGATTTCAGCTTCTGCTCGCCCTCCTTCCCACCCCTTCTTTACAAAAAGCACAAGTTAGTGCCAGCATCCTCTGAAAAAGCAGCAAGATTGCTGGCCTCAGCAGAACGCAGTTTAGTACAAGAGCTACCACAGTCCCCAAACAAGGAGCCAGGATAATTAGTCTGCTACTGACAAATACGTCTGCTATGCTAATGTCAAGGAACGGCCTTTTAGCAGGCTGTATCACATGGTAATTTGTGCCAAGCTAGAGAGAAATGAGAGTTTAATGTAAAAACATGTCCTCTTCTGGGAGAGAGAGTCTAGCTAGCCCAGCAGTGACTGTGGAAAGCATTTTCCCGACCCTTCCCAAGTAACAAGGGATGCAGATTTTCTGAATTCTGCATCAGAACCAAGGCCAGAATAGTCCTCCCCTGCCCCCCAATCATTTCCATTTTTCTTTCAGCATTGGCAGGAACCTCATCAAAAGAGCATTTAAAAAAGTCCTGGTTGCAGCGTGATCAGTTTAGGAGAGGGATAAAGGTACTCTAGTCTCCTTTCTGTATTGTCTCTCGGCAAAAGGGGAGGGAATTTGCCCCGACTGCTTCAGTCTAAATAAGAAGCCATGTGCTGGAGTAACCCTACCCTGGCAGCTAGTCACAGAAATCAGAGCAATACGAGGTGTTTGTCAGGAGAACATGATGTGCTTCACAAATGCAGTGTGATTATTCTCATTTAACAGATGGGGGGCTGAAACACACCTGTGCATGATATTTCCAGGTCTTAGGAACAAATTGGACTCAGTTGCAGAATGGTGCCAGAGGTTATATTTAGATTGCCTTGTCTGGGACTTGGTGGCTGGGCTGCTGTTTATGCAAACAACACCGAGCAGGACTTAAATACACAGTGAAGCTATACATGTACCAAATCTGACAAGTGACCAGAAGCTCCCTCCCAAAATTATTTCTAGTATTTCCTAGGCTTCAGTCCATCAGCTAAGTTGGTCAAAAGGCCATACAAAGAAATGATTTTTGGGGGAAAAATATTATTAGCATTCTGCAGTGAATGCTAACTACTTTACTCGTGCAGTCTATTACATTTTGCTCACTATATTTTATTATGGAGTATGACACAGGGACTCTCAGACTGAGATCTGTTAAATAATAAATAGTATTAGCAAGGTCATTTCCTGACCGAGGAAGAAAACTGCACGTTGTGAAATGATGAATTCGGTTAGGGGACAGGCAATGAAAAGATGCACATTTTGCAGCAGCCTCAGCAGATGGTTGCAGTGAGACAATAGATGCTGTTAATTGTCACTGCTCTCATATTTGCATATTCACCGAGGGCTGATTTGCTGCTGCGTATGGGCCGCAGAAGGCAGTGGAGTTCTCTTCCTTTTTCAGCCTACCAATGGAGTCATAATTCAGTCGCTGGGTGACATTTGCCTCTTCTCAAAGCCAGGGTGAGACCTGGTTAACACCAAGTCCTGCTTTGTGAGGCTTAAATGTAAAGCAAAGATGCTTTTGTCTGCACAGCACAAGAGCCAGGAAGAGAAGCAGCTGATGGCTGGAAATGTCTGATTGCTCTCTTATGTTTATATTCCTGTGTACCACTATATGAATGCACGTTTTAGATCTTCATTGCATTTTGTGTTTACACGTTTCTTAAGTATCACATCTTTCCCTTTCTTCTTTGTTCTGTATCTGATTGCAAGTCAGTAAGTAGTAAACCTTTTGTTTTTTTTAAAAAAATCATTAACGCTATAGCGTACTGTAAATAAAGAATGAAGGAAAGAATTAATTAAAATAGGAAAAAAAAGAGGTATAAAACAAGGATAAACACTGAGCTTCAATAAGAATATCAGTGTATAAAGAACAGCATCCAACTGCAAAGTGCTCTCTGAGGCAATGAGAACTACTTGTTATTTTTTGCATAAATCTCATGATTTAAACTATCCACTCTGTGAAAGGAAGATAATGTCAGGCTGATTGATAGAGTGAACAGGACATGACAGTCTTCAAAGAAGAAGAAAGGCAGAAATCATTTTCAGTGGAGACAGCATCTCATGATGTTGTTGAGCACTTGATAAGCCAGTCGAAATTCAGAAATCACATTTAAATTACTGGGTGATGAAATGGCGGGAGATAAATAAGTCTGCACTAGTGATTACGTACACTCTTGACTGGAATCGGAGATTTATATTTCTCTTCCTCACTTAATTCTGCTGTCCTGTTCCCAAACAAGTGTCAGTTTAAAGAATATGTTCCTTACAATGCTGCTCTTACATGTGTCGTGTTTGTATGGGTGAGTGTCTTACCAGGGCACTAAAGGTCTGGTCCTTTAAGAGGTAAGTAGGATTTTTATGTTTTGGTATAGAGTCAAATCAAAGATATCTGTTTACTGACAAAACTTAACAATCTCAACATTAATGTTTCTAAAATTAAGCATTGAGAGGATCCTGAGCCTGGTGTTTTGCTAACAGAGAGCTGAACGAGACATGAAAAGGGCAGTTTTACTTGGAGTTTCCCTTCAGAAAGCTGTCTTGGTGGCTGGGGCACCAAAGTGAGTACATACAGTGCAGCTCGAAGTTTTGTTTGTGTCTCTAGGAAATGTTATTTACAGCACCCAGAGCTTGCTGGAGAGTTGAAGGCTTCTATGCCTGCTTTTTAGGAAAGGGTGACTATACAAGAAGGACAACACCCCAATCTTTCTATCTGCTGTGGAAATTTCAAGATAACTGAAGAATTACTGCTGGTATAGTAGAATGCCAGTGATGGTAAATGGTGTTGACCCGTTTATTACTTTGGGCCACAGTTTACCCACTTTCTCCCATATGCCAAAAGGGACACTTCATCACATTGCTTTTTGGCCACTCCACCATATCTGTTCTATGTTCTGAGCTCATGTAGTGCAGTTAGATGTTTGGTATACAGTGATATTCTTAGATTATTAGGAAATATTATAAAGATTAAAATGCTGATTAGGAAGAGGAAGAGCAGTCAGCTGGTCTCAGCAGCACCTAGTAATTTCACAAAGTAGAGTGGTCATTGTGCAATTGTACTGATGTGGAAAGATCTGGGCTTTTGGTTTTGTTTTTGTTTTGCAACACCCCCTTTCTCCTAGTCCCAAATCAGTCCACTGTGCCTCCTATTTGGCTTGATTTGCTGGTGGATTTCTTGCCTATTGATGTCTTGCTGTAAAGTCCAATTAGTATCAGAAATTTATCTTCTTCATAAATTGCTCTGTAGACTGTACTCTGACAACTTGAGTTGACTTTAAATTGTTATCACTCCCTCTGTTTCATCATCCCCAAGTAATGATGTTGATAATGAAAATGTAAAGCTATCACCAATTCTGAGGCCCTCTGTTATCTATGAGGGGATGCAAAGTAGATAGCAGAGTATCAAACCAACTCTTTCATTTCGCTCTACTCATCTATATTCTGAGCTTCCAAGCACTGAAAAAAAATAAGAGCTGAGTTTTTGAGGCCAGATTTAACAAGATATTTAGATACCTTGCTGCAGGGTAACAGCCAGTAGGATTTTTCATATCAATGCAAGCAGGAGAGTTGCTGAACTTCGATTTGTGGAAGCTGAATTTTGTAGACAATAAAGACTTGAAAGTTGTGATTAGCAAAGGCCAATATTCTGCATGTTATAAAGTTCTGTCCAACCATCCCTCTCTCAGCTCCAGCATCTGGTAGTAGCTGACCAGTGATGGGATTGAAGCAGCAAGTCCATAGAGTGATTTTACAGGCAGCACCAAGACTGTGCCAGAGCAGCAGGGTGCCTCTTCTGTCCTTCTGCAGTGGGTATGCACCATTACAGGAATTCCTCAGTCAGTACCTGTCTTGTTTAACTTTCTGGAAACTTTTGTTTTGGAGCATATTGCAAGCAAGATGCAGTATAATTATCAGACTGACTGTGACCCGAAGTCAGCCCTCGTTAGCCATCAATCTTTGAAATTTCTACCCAACCTCCCCACTGGATGGCAGCAGCAGAACACAGCCATATGTTCCTTTCTTGTCCAAGTAACTAGCGGGACTGTCCAAGCTAGAACATATTCTTCCAGCTTCCATATGACTTTCTCCCTGCTTAATCTTCTGTTGTTTGCCTCTCTGCATCCAGGGCAGGCACGACTAGCTCTTCAGTTTCCCTTTCTCAGCGTGTCTAAGGATGCAGATTTCTGTACTTGATTTTAAAAGATCCAGAGGGGCTGAGTCAGCCAGTGCATTGGTGATACCCCTGCACATGCAGCTTGGGTCAGACTGCTGAAATGACCAGCCCAACCCACTGAATATCAGGAATAGCTTTACCTGACCTGGCACTGCTTTTGAACATTTTCCTTCCATTTTTGATTAGGCTATATCAACAGCAATTAAAACAGGCAAGTATTTCCTGCCAGATAACTTGGACAAATAATTTGCTTTCCCACTGTTTAAAAAATGATCTTCATCTTAGCAGGCTTTGTAATTAGATTTCACCTTGAGCAGTCCCACATTCTTCATGCTACTTGGAGCAACATTCTG
Source organism: Tinamus guttatus (assembly GCF_000705375.1). The sequence goes on from NW_010580212.1 coordinate 225,674, forward strand.
AGGCTGAAAGGTAAACCATGTTACTTAAGATTTGTAGCAAAATTTTTTGTTGCATTGTGCCTGTATAATATAACATGCTTCTTAACTAAATGTTATGATTTACTCTGTGTGTTTGGACCTACAGTGTGTCAGCATTTAAAAGAAGTGCAGCTAGTCCCTGAGGCTAACAATCCATTAGGATGAAAGTGTGAGCAGTTTACCTCTGTGCCGGTGCTGTGTGTCCCATCTATTGGTGTGCAGTATGCGCAGTGAGAGAGGTTTGCAGAGCCAAGCCTCTCTCTGAAGTGTGAAAGTCCCACAGAAACTAGAACTCTAATGACGGTGACATTTGGGGTGTCTGGGTAAGGACTGAACCAGCAGAACAAGAGCTTTCTTATTGTTTGCCCTCTGGCCTCTTGCAGCTAAAGTTTGAGATTTGATGATAATTTTGGTTTTTGTTATTCTTGATTACTTTGTAAATGCTGTGACTGAAATGACAGCAATGTATATTTCTGCAAATACTCTCTTGCTTTCTTTGGAGGTGGCTCCAGATTTAAGGGGACATAATTACCTTTCCTGAGGAAGCTGGATATTGTATTAAGTGGATAGAGTATAGATAGTGCTGTTCATTACAAGCAGGAAGTCAGAGTCCAAAACACAGACTTTCCCCAGGGCAACAGGGCCTATGAATGTAGTGGCAGTGGCACTGAGGGACTGGAGAGTTAGCTGTGATTCCATATTAGATCCCTCTGGATATGTAGGGGAAATATAATTCCAGACACAAGTCCTGGTATTGATGCTAGGCTAGCATATGGAGATAATAAAGCAAGGAAAATGATTATATGGGGGAAAAAAAAATCAGACTTGTAGCTGGTATAGACTTGACCTTGTTTCGTCCCTCAGTCTCAGAACAAAACAAGATTTTGGCAACTTGTTCACCTCTCTCTGAACTTACAGATACAGTGATGCAAACCTGCTTGAAAGTTATCAGCACAGCCATGTGCACTGGCAGAATATATTGATGCTGAACTGTTGGAAATTGGGGCTATTTCATTAATGGGATTGTCAGAGCAGTTGGATTCTTCCAGCTAGCTTAAAAACCCAAAGGAAAAATCTTTTGGAAAGATTTTTTTTTAGGAATAAAGAGGTCTCTTAATTATTGTTAATTGTGTCATTCAGAGAAGGTAACTGGTTAACATTATTAATCTAGCTCTGTGATTGACCCTTTGGGAATGGTGCTGTGTAGGCTGCAGGTGACAGATGATGAAAGATCCATGGAAAGATAGAGCATCTCTAGCTGGCAGACACATGCAATAATCCATATGAAATAGGGGAGTTTAAAGGAAACTTGGGAGTTTTAAAGGCACGATGTAGATATGTACAGGGTTTCTTTCCTGTGCTTTCATTAGGAGATGATACAACATGATCAGGAGATGATACAATATGATCAAGAGATGATGTATGTGGTTACAATAGTTAATGTGAAAAGGTTGCTGTAAAATAGGCTCCCTACGTTGGTGCCTTGTTCCAAGTTCAGGTATTAGGTGCCTCAGGTGCAAGTGGGAAGAACAAAGCTTGTGGTTTTGACCCGTGCAAATTCTTTTTTCCTTCTCTTTATCTAGTGTGCAGTTTGCTCTTGTGTGTTATGATACTTGTCAGTCTAATAGTCCAGCATGTTCTGAATTAATTATGAAATGCTTCAGAGTAAATGGAACTAGGGTTGTTGCAGAAAACAAGAGAGGACTGACACTCGCTGTGTTTAGTGGGGCAGCTATATGTGTTTTCCAGCAGGGGAAGTGTGCATATGTGTTTCATTTCAAACACTTTTTAAGCCTGAAGGAATGAAGTTCCTTAAGGAGCAAGACATTCTCTCTGACTGTCACTGGCTCCCTGATAATTTTTGAGCCTACAGGGCCAAGCTCAACCAAATGAAGATCTTAGAAGTATTAGGCTTCCTAGGAATTTGAGGGAAAAAAAGTAATGACCTAAATTATTGTCCCCACTAAAAGAAAAACTGTGGTGTAATCTTGAGGGTTACTGGTCTGGTGTGTCCTGGCAGCTGGCCTGTTAATATCTACCTGTGCTGGAACCATGTCAGCATTGTTACAGATAAGGAGCAGGGAAGATGCTTGAGCACTGTGAGGAGGAAGAGAATGGAAGCTGCGAGTGAGACGGGATGGGGGCAGAGAGCAGACGTTGCCATGCGTGGCCGTCATGGATGCAACTTTGATCACCGCGCAACAGTGCCATCAGTGAAGGATTATTTCATACAGTCACTTCAAGAAGAGATCATCCCTGAAGAGATTTGGTTTGTTTAGTGTCAAAAAATTTGGGTTCTTTTGGTGGGGGAAGACATTGATTATTTGGATGCTGTCATGATATTTGTGCTATAAGATGGGTCAGATGCAAGATTGTCTCTGGAGCTGTTTCATCTGGCTGGCAGTGGCAGAGAGGGAGGAATAGATGTTGCATTAGCTTGTGTGATCCAGCAGCAGCATGGGCTGTGATCCCAACCCTGGGATCCATCCTTCCCGGCAGAGTCACTGCTATTCTCACATGTGAGTGTCCTGCTGACAAAACCCCTTGATTTCTGCTCTGCTGGGTTTTCGTTATTAGATGTCATCTGCTTGACTAGTAGTTACAACTTGTTTTTCCATGCTGAGCAGGAAACATCGATTTCAGTGCTCTCAACCAACTCATTAGGCAGTTCAGAAAATCCTACCCAAGTCTGACTCTTATTAGTCGCTTCTATTATGAGCAATGTCACCTCTCATTCTGAAATGATAGGGAAGCACCAATGGCAGCTTGCCTATTGCGTCACTTTAGTCCTGTTTCATGTTTGGTGCCAAAGTTATCAAACGTGTTTAACAATGTCCCATAGATAATTTCAAGTTGAAAATGCAAAAACGATTGAAAGCATCATTATTTAGTTAGCCAGATCAGATAACTGCGGTGCAATGTATTGGCAAGAAGGACCTGCTCAAGTTGCTTGCAGAGTCACTCTTTTGAGCCACAGCAACAAAAAGGAAATGTTTGCCATTGAAACCTGGAAGGAGTCTAATCTGAAAAATCTTATAGATTTCTTCATGTAACAGTTCTAAGCAGCCTTGCCCCTAGTGACCTAATTATGTCACCTGCATGCTGCACAACTTTGTGCTTAAGCACGACTGCCACAAGGCATGTGAGCTTTGTAGTGAAATTTTCCATAAATTGGATTTCATCTTTTTCCCCCTCAGCATAAGCTGCTGACTTCAACATTTTACCTAAGGTTGGAAGCTCCACTGATTTTTGTTTTTGTTTTTTTCTTTCCAAAAGGCCAAGGCTGCAATGATAAAACTCATTTGTCTTTTTAATCTTTGCCTTGTAATTAGAGCTAAGAGAACCTGGAAAAAGATGCCAGGCAAGTAAGCTCTTTTCTGTTAGAAGCTCTCCGGGCACATAACGGAGTCTTGGGAGAGCTTTAAAGGAAAGCAGTAATGAAAATCCTGCAGAAAAGGAAAAATAGCCAACAAAATTAAGACTTAAGTGTGCTATTTTTATTCAGAACTGGAGGAAAAAAAGATTGTGGTACCCTCAGGTTCATTCTCAGATAAAATGGTTGAATTGCTAATTATTTTTAAACACTTTTTTATTTTTTTTGTATGGATGAGCTCTCTTTGTTTCTGCCCCACTGACTTCTCCATCACTGAGGTTTTAGGCAATTGAAGATGTTTGTATTTTATATGGAGGTTTTGGATTCAGTTTATCACAGCTTTGTCTGAAAATAATGTTTTTTACTGTGAGATCAGTCATTTTCATGACGTTTTGATTTTCCAGAAGGCAAAGCCATGAAACAGGAAAAAAAAAATCAAATGCTAGAAATACAGTATTTGTGCAATTTAGGTACCTTATTCTCAAAGCGTTTGATAAGGATGCCCCCTTCGCTCACGGGGAGAGTTGAGTTGGAAACAATCATGATTAGACACAGCCGTCTTTGTAAACCTGAGGAAGATGATGGCGCTGCCAAGACAGCCTGAATGGGAAAGACTCAAAGATGATTTCTTGAGCTTCCTTCAGAAGCTGAAATAATAGGAGGGCCTTTGGGCAGGATCCTGCTGTGTTAAAGCAGTAAGTTTGCACTGATAGAGCAATGCAAAGTTTCAATCCTACATGAATCTGCTGCCTGGTTTGCTCTAACGCATAGGAATTGTTTCTACAAGATGTATATGGAAAATTTCCATCACTTGCTACCTTCAGAAGGTTCCTAATGTCATTAAGTCTGTGAATGTCAAAGCATTTGTTTTGTCAACTGATCTTCTAGGAATTACAGGACCTCTGTGGCCTTTTTTTTTTTTTGTATTTACACAAAATCCGTGTTGTTAAATACCAATTTGTAGCACTGAAATGATGACTCTGAAAATTTCTCCAAAATGGTCAGAAATGGTGCAGAGCTAAGCTGCCTTTTTCCTCGGCGTATCATGCCATTTATGAGGCTTTTTGCTTTTGTTGTCCATTTATGAGACAGAACATGAACCTCTTCTTGTATTGGCATTCCCGAGGACAACTGGAGGCAATTACCTTTGTAGGTTTCTCATAAGAAAAGACCTACGCAGATTTAAAAAAAAAATCTACCTCATACCCTTTTTTCTGTATGTAAAACTAATCTTTGATCCAGTTAAGGGAGACATATCCAGGTGAATATACTGAGCATCAAATGGCATTACTTAAAACTGGACTTTTTTGTTTGTGTGGGGCCCTAAATGGTTACTTTTTCCTCTTTTCTGCCTTTTGCATTGGAGAACAAGATTGCAGAAGCAGTTTTTGTTGTTGTTTATAACAACCTTTGGGTTTTATGGAGTGAGTTTTTCTTTTGCACTATCTTGGGTTGCTTAATGAATGCTGCTTCCTGCTCTATCGTAGCTGGAGGAGGAGACTGGAGATTAAGCTGACACACAATCCATTTGAAGAGAGAAGGATGTATAGACAGTGCTTATGAGCTCAATTGTAAGCAGGGGGGATTTTTATCCCTATAAAACTGAATTTTGGAGAGTAGCAAAATCCTCCCTGATCCAGGATATTCTCTAGCCTAATGTCTATCTCACACGCTTTAAGTGTTTCCACTGGTGTCAACAAAGTCAATGAGCTTGACTTTTCTATTACTTGCAGCTTCACACACTCGCTGTCCTGGTGTAAATGCTGTCATTTGGATGTTAGCAAGCAGCTGTAAAATTTTATTCCATATTGCTCCCTTGTAACACTGTGCCATGATGCAGCTCGGCATGCAGATTTTTGAGTAAGGAGAGGCAGTAGTTTTCAGAATAAACAAGTCTACTGGGTCACATTAACCTCTTTCAGTCTCTGTGTTAAATAATTAAAATAAACTAGGTAGTGTTTAACTATATGTATTTAGAGGCTTACTGGAGGTGCTTATTAGTTCAATATCCTAACACATTCTTAAACCTTTCTGAGCTCCAGGATCCCTTATTAAATATTTAGGGCATATTGCTGAAGAAGTCAGGATTTGCTTTATTTTTTTAGAGGCAATTGCTTTTCTCAGAATTCTTTTAGGTCTTAAAATACTGGCCATCTATAAATAGTAGTTTTCTCAACTCATCAATTCTTCCCACCAGGTATTTTTTACTTTATTTGCACAGATCTTAATAATACCCCAAGAATTAATACTTGTAAAATGCTTTCAGGTATCTGCTCTTCATCCCTAAAGCATTCAGTAGAACCTCCTCAAATACCTTTTTAAGCATTTGTTGATTTGACAGCAGCTTGTTCAAATAGAAAGGAGATGCACGTTAGCTGCTGACTGTGGTTTGGAGGCGTCAGTATCTCTCTCCTTCTGTTTCCAAAACTGTCAAAAAGAAATTAGTTAATTGGCGAGTATTTTTGTGGAGTTGCTGTGGAATCGTAATTATTGGTGACAAGGGGCTGACTGCGTGTGCACTACTAGCGTGTATCAAAACTTTGAATTACTGCATTTTGAAAAGAGATGCCGTTATCTCACACTGCTGTTATTACCAGTCATTTTGCCATAGACTGACTTGCTCTAGATTAAAGCCTTCAAGTGGAAGGTCTCCTTGCCACAGGAGAGAAGATTTTGCTTTGTGCTCAACAGAGTTTTATGCTCAACAGAGTTCTAAGGCTTGCCATAGAGCTGAGTAAAGGCATCTTGGTGGATTAAAACAGCAGCAGTGATATCTCTTGTCTCCAGGGTAATGAGTTACAAGCAAAGCAACCACCTCCGGGAGAGGATTTTTTTCCTGTTGAGATTCTACTAGATCATGCCAAGTAATAAACAGAAAATAAGTTGTCTCACTGAATCCAGTGTCATTTTGCCTAATTGCCTGCCTTGGCTCAGTCCTGGAGAAGGGGTGAGATAAGACCTAGTCCATGTTGTATTTACTTTTACACCGAAGGACTTATTGCTTCTCTAAAAGAAGCTAAGGTGCAAGTCTTCTCTCCATCATGTAAACTGGTCACTGCCTGCTATGTGATCTTCCCCAAAGATTTTAACACAGATCTTCTAACTCAAGTTGAAGTGGAGAGAGACAGTCCTTTGTGAGCTTCACTAAAAGCATCATCTTTGTAGTGTGAATGTATTTGGCCAAATCATTTACAGAATCACGCAAGGAAAGATATTTTCTACTTTTAACTGCAAGCCTGTGTAAATTGTCAGTGTTTCTTGAAACATGGACTATCTAATAATGCACCTCTACCCAAATGGCTAAAAGTGCTTGAAAGCTGACAAAGGATAATGTGTTGGACTGGCAAAATGTTGGATCTCTAATACAGGCTCCATTCATTCCAGTAATTGCTATCCACCTCTCATCTGAAACTTGGCTGTTTTTTGAGCAGTGAATCACAATCAGTCATAATACCACGACTGCTAATATTAGTAAGGATGTGCAAGAAACTCCTTTAAAGAAGAGAGTCCCATTTTGACAAGATGCTTCATATATATGTCTGCTTTTTCACTGTAGTATTCTCAAGCGTTATTTGGTCTGGATTAACAGGCCTTTTCTCTACTAGAATTTCTACTAGGAACATCTAATTTACTGGACACATAAAAGGTTCACTTAAAAAAAAAATCCCTCAGGCAGAAACTGACGGAAAATTTGGAAATTTAAAGGAATTTCTTCTTTCATTTAAAGAAGTACAGATCTGGACTTTTTTACCCCATTTCATTAGTGTTTTTTTAAATACATGTATGTATAACTCTGCATTACCAAAGTACTTGATAAGAAATGTCAATGATTTTAAATGAAAAAAGGAAAAGCAAGTTATATTTTTTCAGAGACTGCACCTTTTAATTTCAGAGTGCCTGAAGAATGCACTGAGCCTCGGTGGATGTTCTCTGTGGAGTCCTCATGGTGCTCGAGGGAACCAGCTTTGCCTACCTTATTGTGATGGCTCAGGTGTTAAGGCCTTGTTCCCAGAATTCATTAGAATTAAAACAGTCCCTGAGAAAAAGGTGATTCTCATTTTGTCAAACCATGACTAGCAACTGTACGTTCCAGGACTGGATCTGGGTTCTGGTGCTCCCCTGCTTTTTATAGTGAATGCATATGACAATTTTCTTCCTGTGAAAGCGTATTTCAAGGGAAGAGTTTTTAAAGGCCATTTCTGAAGACCCAAGTGTCTGTGCTGCCGTGCCTTTTAGGCTACACTTTGTACAAGTGGGAGTTAGGAATACCTGGTACCTCATCAGATTAAATTCTGAACATTTTGACTATTGGCTCATTGAAATCAAGCTTCTTATTAAGTTTTGGGCTCCTGTGATTAAGGATAAATCATTATTTTTCAGCTTCTCAGAATACAGGATGCTTGAAACTCTGTTGATAGTGGAAAACCCATTTTCCTGTTTCAAAGTGAACGATATCTTTCCAGCTAAGACTACTTCCAAAGCTTACATATTTATGATAACCTCGGGCAATCTGATGATCTGCCACCAATCTCAGAATGAAGAAAAATATTCATCCTAGATGTATCCTTCCTTATCACAGCCAGTGATTCACAGGAGAATGTATCTCTCTCAGTATTTTATTGTTTTAAACCCAATGACTGTTTTATACTACTGCAGAATCTCTTAAATCTTCCTTCTTTTTTGCCTCTACCTCAACCTTTTCCCCAAAATAAAAAGTATTTTTCCCTTAATTTCTTTCCTGCCATATTTATATTCTTAGAAGCAAGTTCTTGAAGACCTCAGTTAAAATTTCCTCTTACTTCATATGTAATACATGAATAGAAAGTAAATGATTTGGTTAGAAGTATTTAAACAGGAAGCTTGAAGGCAATAAATCCTATATAAAGTGACAACTAAAAAAGTTTTTGCAAAGCCATTTTTTTGTCAGCATTTCTATGAAGAATACTCTCATGCCTGTTTCCCAAGAACAAAATATTTTAATGCTTTTAAAGAAAACTCAGATTTTTATTAATGCAGACATGTAGATTTTTTTTTAGTAATCTGATATATATTGTAGTATAAAAAGTTACACTTGACACTGTAGGTGTCTGACTTATGTTTCCTAAACTTTCTGTTTGCCAGGGCAGGCTTATGCTTTACTTTATCTGCACCTGAGACTTCTCCTCATGGAAGTGACAGTGCAGTAACAAATATGTTAATTATATTGATTAATCTCAAATAGTCAAGATTGACTATAGGATTTAATATAGTCCAAAGGGGTATAGTCAATCTAAAGCAAGTCTTGTAAATTCTCGTGCTCGGAAGAGGCACTTGTAAATAACTACACGATGCAATCAGGAGAGTGCAGGAAACCTCAGCGGATTAGTAATGAGATACAGAGGCTTTCACCTCAAGGTCGTTGTTTCTAATCCACATCTGCTTCGTAGTGATTGGAATTGCTTTCAGACAGGTGGTTAGTGGGAAATTAGTTGGAGATAACAGGCTTGTTAGTGAGTAGATATCCTTCTAATAAAAATAGCTGTGGCTACGGTTTTCTCTCTTCCTGTCCCTTTCTTGCTCCTCTGGATAGGAGATGAAGGTTTTGCTGCTTTCTTGTGTGGGCTGAGCGGGTGAGATTGGTGCAAATCTGGCCAGTTTTACTGCTGCCTGGAACTGCCCGACGGGCAGCAGTTGTGCTGTAAAGCGTGAGGCTTCTGGCTTGGGCAACCGAGGGGTGTCAGCAGAGGGACGTAGCGGGAGGTAGCTAAAGGGACTAGCTGAAGAGCAGGGTGAAAAAGGTTCTTCCACACACAGTATCCTAGGAAGCACCAAAAATAACAAGAGTTAAGCAGGCGTGAGTAGAGAAATGGTCTTTTTCCATGCGCAGTGTGCGAGTATGTGGGAAATACGGCAGTGTTGTAGAGCAGGGCTTGTACCTGAAAGTAGAAAAAATGAAGGTCGTGTGGACCATGGCCATTCCTCATCTGCTTGCTTGTACACTGACTTAAAAGCAGTACCAGGAGATCTTTCTATATAGTGTGGAGATGTCTGTGGATTTGCAAAGTTGGTTACAGTTCTGACAACTTGTCTTGCAAATGAAGTTATGAATATTTTAAGATCAACAAATCAACCACAAAGAAAATCTGTTTTCTAAAAAGTTAAAACCAACATGCATTTAAAAAGATAAGGAAGAGAAGTAGCATAATTGTTGATTTTAGACATTTTTCTTAGATTGAAAGAAACATTTGAACTTTTCCCCCTTTTAAAACACACACTGTAAGAGGAAAAAAAAAAAAACAAGAACAAAACCAACCATTTTAATCAAAGGACCATCTTTGTGGAAAGATAGTGGAACTAATGACCATTGCTGCAGGTCACCTTTAATCTCATTGAAGCAGGGGAGATGGCAGCACTTAGCTGTTAAACTCGATGGCACTTGAGGGAGTCTAAACAGCACTGTTTAAGTTCATGGTGAGCCCTCTTTCTGCCTCCTATGGCTGCTCCATTATCCTTGAAAGCAGCCGTCAAATTTGCACAGCTTTAACAGGAACATCTGTTTCTCTCCCCTGGTTGTTTCCCGCACATCTGCAGTGGTTGTGACAGAGCTCATGCTCCTCTTCATTCACCCTTGCTGCTCTGACCTTTCCCGTGGCTCATTTTTTATGCTCTGCCTCCTTAATGACTATTCTAATTCATCTCTGTGTTTGCTGATAGTCTCATTAGGGGTGAGGGAAAATTCACCTGGTGAAGAGGCCTGTTGTTTTCTGGTAAGAATAAAAGTTTGTCAAATCTGACAAGCTAGCCAGGACACTTTGAAAAGACAGTTTTGCTGTAACTGCCTTATTCCTGCCTAACTGTGACAGGTGTTCCTGCTAAAAGGGTCAATCCCACTCTTCTGCAATGAAGTATATCTCCTTATCAGGTTCTCCTGGTTTTCTATTTGTTTGTTTTGGGGCAAATTCCAGGAGGAAATTCAAGTATCTTTCTGCTATTTAAGCATTTCAGTTCCACTCATTTCTAATAGATTTCATTGCCAACATAAGAATTAGACATCAAGATGCCCTTGAGAATCTGAGACCTTCTCCACTTCCATTCTGCCTTCTTCAAGCCTCCAATCCTTGACAGGTGTCCTGAGAGTGAGCCAGTGATCAGCTTGCAGCATGCAAATTTACCCTTACTTTATCTGCTGTTTCACAAAATAAATGTACTTAGATATCACTGAGCAAATTTCCATGTGAATATCCTAAATGCAATAATCTGCAAGAATTAACAACTTTCTTGGTCTGTGCAGTTGTGACAATGAGGCTAGTACAGGATTCAAGGATTAAATTCCAGGACTTTCTCCCAGTCTTAGCTTTCAGGTGAAGAGACTACCTTGTATAAAGGGGAACTTTTGTTGTTACTGTCTAGTCTGTTCAAGTTTTTCGTGTTACAGGATGGTGTAGTTGCTCTACCAATTTAAATTTGTTTTCATTTTTTCAGTTTAAAATAAGTGGTTTAATTAGAATGGAAGATCTACCTAATCATTGCAAGGTACTGTGCATTTTAATAGGATGGAGAATTGTTTAATTTTTGGTTGATCACAAGAGGACATGTGGAACAGTGAAAAAATGTTGCTGAATGAAGAAGGCCAAATTTAAAATGGGGTAAATTGGGCAATATTTTCATTGATCGCAGAAAATCCTTTTGCTACAGGTGCTTAATAATATGAATAACAGAATTAAGGTGAGGAAGCAGTATAGTGTGTGTTACATCAGCACCAGCACCCATTTGTGCCTCCACTTGGGTGTTGGATATAGATCTCTAGATTCTGCTCTCCTGACTGAACCATCAAGCTTTCCCCTCTGGGAAAGGCTTGTGCTCCAGCCTGCAACTGAAATGTGGAAATTTTAACGATTTGCATCTTTTATTCTAAGGCAGAGAAGATTAAGCAGTGAAAGTTGAGAGGCTCAAGAGATCTGCAGAACCTTGGAAATGAAAAGGTATTAATGGAGAAGCTTTGAAAAAGAGTCATTCTTATGAAATAGTAAATTTACAGACCCCCACAGCTTCTGAGTCCTGACTTTCTTTTTAATTATTATTTTACTGTTATCAATATAAGTCTGGGTCAAGAACTATAATGTGAGCCTTTGGGAAATTATTATCAGGTACTGCTGTATAAGTCTGGGTCAAGAACTTTGGGAAATTATTATCAGGTACTGCTATGGTTCTCTCTTTTCACTGCTGTAGTGTGGCATAAAATGATGGGTACTTTGTAGGGTTATTTTTTTTTCTTTTAAGGAAAAAAAATAATAGTGATTATAAACAAAGCACGTCTTGCAGCACTGAGTTATGTTTTGCACTTATGGATATAATGGTTAAAATAAAGTTCCTTTAGCTTTTCAGTGTGGTTGAAAAGAGGCTGCACATACTGAAACCATGTAAATGTCCTCATGCCACTCAGTAAAAATACATTTGTGCAATTTAGTTTTATGACTTGTTATGGCTTAACTAGCAGCTGGATCTTTCTTGGATTGCTTTCCTGCTCGATTTAGTCACAATAACCCAAGATAATTATTACAGCTCTATAAACCTGATATAGAACAAAACAAGCTCTGAAAATAATTAATCAGTGATAAAGATAGAGGCTTTTCCAGAGATTAAAGACCAGCTGAGGAGCTTATGGCCTGGTGCCCAGTGCCTTAACCAATCTGATTGCTTGTAACGATCCTTGAAATCCCATTGCCTGGTTGGCCTATCCCATCAAAGTTTCATTTTACCTCAGCAATCAAATGTGTCATTCAAATTCATGGTCTTATCTACTGGTCCTGGTTTTTTGCAAGAGCCAGTACTTCTAGTAGCAACAACTTTCACTACATGATTGTAATAAATGGAACATTGAAGGGGAAGGCTGATCCACTGCCAAAACTAGTCTTTTAAATGAAGACTATCAAACAGGAAGTGATAACAGGAGAACTTCCATAAGCCACCATTTAATAGCCACGATGATAATGAATTTGGCAGTCAGAGGTAAGCAAACTGAGCATTTTTCAGATACAGTGCTGTTATTTCACAGTCCTATAAAAGTCTTTTAATGAAAAGTGAAACATACTTTTGTGTTTAAAAAAAATTGAAAAAGAAAAAAAAAGAAAAAAAGGCACTGTCTATTTGTACCTTGTGCGCTGAGTACTGAAATGAAAGAGATTGTGAGTTCCCTCAGTTTTACCCCTTATTCAGGAAGATAAAGTTTAATTTTTATTTGAAATTAAAGAAATACTTCTCTCCCAGACATCTACTTTTTTCTGGTAAGTGCCATTTACTTAATCTACAGAGGCTAATGTTTTAGCTCACAACTGCTGTTTCATATGCTCTAAACAAGTATCATTCAAGTCTGGTGGGTGACCTTGAACTGGGTTGAAAATACAGCTGGAATTAAGTAGATTAAAGGCAGCTGTTTTACACAGCTAAACCCAAACTGGTCTTTAGACATTTCAGGTGATGGAGAAGTGCTCAAAAGCGCACAAGGCTTAATTCTCAGAACTTATTGTGTATATGAAACAAAAAAAAAGAGTTTTTTTTTTCTTTTTTTCCTTCGATGATCAGGGGCCTGGAACATCTGCCCTATGAGGAGAGGCTGAGGGAGCTGGGCCTGTTCAGCCTGGAGAAGAGAAGGCTGAGAGGGGATCTAATCAGTGTCTATAAGTACCTCAAGGGAGGGAGTGCAGAGGACGGTGCTGGTCTCTTTTCAGTGGTGGCCACTGATAGGACTAGAGGAAATGGCCGGAAACTGAAACCCCAAAAATTCCATAGGAACTTAAGGAAAAATTTCTTAACAGTGAGGGTGACCGAGCACTGGAACAGGCTGCCCAGAGAGGTTGTGGAGTCTCCTTCTCTGGAGATCTTCAAACCCCGCCTGGATGCAGTCCTGTGCCACGTGCTCTAGGTGTCCCTGCGTATGCAGGGGGGTTGGACTAGATGATCTCTAGAGGTCCCTTCCAATCCTAAGCATTCTATGATTCTATGATTCTATGTTAAGCTTCCACCTCATGTTCTATTGAATATGAATTAATAAATACTATGAGGACAGTGCTGACTTTAGGTGTGGTAATGTGGGGAGCTGCCAATAACAGCAGGCAACAAGCTGAGCCAGGTTATGGTACCTGCTTGGTCTACACAGTAAGAGTTTTGATCATTATAACTTCTGCTGGAAGAGACAAGCTACTTATGGATGTGGCTGGGACAGTCCTTCCCGTTTTGCAGTCCCATCTATCCTACTTTCCCCTTCCTGTGGCAGGAGTGACCTTCTCACGCAATGTCATCACCCCTTACAACTGAGGAGGCAAGTTTCATTTTTGACTTGCAAACTGGTGATTAACCTTAAGCCTGGCCTAAAGAGATGTATCTGTAGCTGCTTTCTCCAGGTAAATGGAAATCTCTCTAGGGAACTAGTTTTGTTCTTTTTTTTCCTGTTCCCTCATGATAAATTTGTGAAGGAAAGAACAAATGAGAGGAAAAGAGTTGTCTGCATGTAATAGCAAGAGTGAGTGCTAATGGGACATGTGGGAAATTCTCCTATATTACGGAGCAGAATAGCTCATTTGCTACAAGATGTGATGGAAAGCAGAGTCTTTTCCTTGTATTTTTCTCTTGCTGACCTATAAAAGCCATCCGGTAGAGAGTTTCCCACAGGAAAGGATTAGCACCACTTTACTCCAAGGTACTTTATGAAGTATTACACTTTTGGATTTCATTTGTACAAGTGATAAGTGCTTGAACGAGAGTGAATATTAGTGCCTGGTTGAAAGGCAGTCCTTATTGATTAACTTCAGTGTAGCGCCTCAGCAGATAGAGACACTCATCTTTTAAGTTTTTTTTTTTCTTCCACTCTTCACCCACCTGTCTTTCATTTGCAGCAACTTTTGCCTCCCTCCATATTTGCAGCACCTACTTCTGTCTTGGCTATTTTGATTTATTGATCACTCGCATTTAATACTTTGTTCCTTGGAGAAGTCTCAGTGCTTATGTCTGATCTAAGGTCACCTACACTACTTATTCCAGGGGACTTTAATCTCCATATGGATGTGACCCCTGATACTTGCCAAAGAATTCACTGTATTACATGATTCACTCCAGCTGTGTCAGCATGTTCCTCCACCTGCACATATAAAAGGTTACGCTTCTCATTTTGTTAACTCTTTAGGTTTCTCTTTATGGGGGTCTGAGGTCACTCACCTTCCTTTCAAATACACATCTAGATCTTCTGTACACCTAGGGCTCCTTGCAAATTGGTTGCTTGTTGTTTACCTCCAGTTGTCACTTCTTGCTTAAAACAAGTTAAATCGTTCAGCACTCGTTCTCTGGTTATACAGCTACAGTGCTGAGTGGGGTTCTGCCTGTATCGTACTCCTGACTTCCATAATCTGTGAAATGCTAATGCCTTCACAGGAACAAGGTGTGTAATGTTGGTTGGGAACCTCCATGTTACATGAGCATCAAAATCAATTCTTTAACTTGGGATATCATTATATCTTTGCTTGCTTGCTTTATTTTAGATGCAAGTTTTAGTAATCGCAGTGCTGCCATGTATTTGAGAAATGCCAGGTAAATGGTAACAAACTGGATTTCGCCTCCCTCATCTTTTTTTTTTTTTTTCCTTCCCACTATGTCTTACTTTGCCAAATGTTGTGGGCAGATGCTTTTGGGAAGATCCTTCTTATCTGTGTATCCAGAGAGCAGCCAACTGGGTCTTCTTGGCAGTTCTGGTCTGTCTCTGAACAGTTCCTTACTGCCAAGAAATAAAGTGTGAGTTCACTGCAAGTGAAACTGAACTGAATTGTACCTTCAGAGACAATTTATGAGGAAGTGTATGTATCAATATTGTGTGTTCTTGAGAAAAGAGAGAATCTAAGTCAGGATCTTGAAGTGAATATGAAATTTATTATTTAACAAAATGGATAATGGAATGGTAGTTTTTGCCGAATTTTTTCAGCTTAGAAGATTGTGTGTTGACTTTAATCTGCAAGTGACTTTCAGCTCTTTCTGCAGAGAGCAACTGTTACCCCACAAAGGAATCCACAGCTCGTAAACTAAAGATTTTTCATTTTGTAAAAATATTTGATAGCAAAATGTGAAAAACAGCATTTCCTATTTTCTTTAATATATGTGTTTCTAGGAATATTTGCCTCTTCGCATGTGCTTCTGTGTGCTCATGTATGTGCAAGCAAAAGATAGTATGAGGTGAAGGCCGAATAGATGCTAAACTGACACCAATCTTTTTGGAGTGTTTTCTTCTTCCAAGCAGCATCTCTGCTGACTTCTGAGCTCGTTTGCTTCTCATACTGTTGTGTGTGATACTAGCCTCCAGAGCCGTTCATCTCCTTATTGGCAGACATGCTCTTACACTTTAGATAAATGATGCAGTTGATTTTGTGCAGACCAAGCTTGCTGGCTTTGAGGTTCCCTGAAGAATGTCCTGGGCAGGGTCCTGTTGTTCCATTGTTTAGATACTCTGTTCTCAGCAGTGCTAGTTGCTTTCTTCATCAAAGAGAGCAGCTTATGAAAGATATTAAAAACTCCCTTTACTTGTGTCTTTTCCATATGTTTCTTATCTAAGAAATTAGAAAAAGGGGAAGATTGCCAGGATTAAGGTTTTCTCATAAAGGCATGCTGCCTGTATGTATATTGCTTTGAGAGACCACTCCTTGGGAGCTATTTGAACTAGTTAGCAAGATGAAATGGATGTGGGTGGAACTGCCTTGCAAGCTTCTGAAAGCCTCCTTCAATATTTTTCTTGTATTTTTGAAGTACATCACTGTGATCTGTCATTTTTTTAACAATAATTGTGTTTCTCTTTATTTGAGGTTTTCAAAAGAATTTTACAAGTTGCATATCTGCAAGTAAAAACAGTCTTGTCTAATATTTTTCTTGAAAATTGTTGAAAAAAAAATACTGAGAATAAACAGTTCAGTGGGGAGCCAACTCCACTCACTTATGATGACTTGTAAGGTGAAAGCCTGATCATTTCTAGCTTATTCAAAACTGATGGCTGCCTTCTCTGAGAATCAAACTGTAAAGGCTGCCTAGAAGCTCTACTTACTCCACGTTATTTTGGGCTGGAAAACAAAGAAATGGTCACAGAGCCTTCCTGTGACAAGTCTCTGGACTTGAGCACCTGAGAGTTCTTGTTACTCATATCTGTCCTGCTAGAAGGTAGCAAAATTCATAGCAGGAAGTGGCCTGGGGATTGCTGCTATTAGTAGCCCCTCTCCTGTTACGTCTTATGTCTTGTACAGAGACCTAGACGGAAAAACTGCCTTTAGTTGACTGCAGTAGCACGGGTATTTTTAAGGAAGCTAAGCTGTAAATAAACTGGGATATTGAGAGCAGAACTTGTGCTGCGCCTGTGAACAGAAGTAACCCACAGCCCTGCATTTTCTCTCCTCTCCTGCATCTGGCCAGATGTCCCCTAATAGGCATGGAGAGGCTGTACCATGACAAGAACCTCTCCCTGGTACTGTTGCTGACAAAAATGTGTCTCCTTGGAGAGTTTTCTTATTTAAATGGGAATATGTAACTGAATTTCAACTGTAAATGTTGTCAGCCTGTAGGCTGCAGGTCTGAATAGGTTTACAGGTGAAGAGGTATGAATTTATGGGCTTTTTATAAGTGAACCCACAGGGGCTTTGCTCTCCAGAGCCTGTTTTCTAACTATCTCTTGCTGCAACTCTCCCTGAAATGGCCTTCCTGATGTGTCTGGCATGGAATTCACTCACTGTGCGTTTCACACTTTAAAATACTTTGGTCCCTGCTCTTCTAATGCTCAGACTTCCTTGAAGTCCATTGTTTCTAAAATATTTTAAGGCTGATCATGAGTTTTTCTGTCTTTATGTTCTCAGCTGTACTTTAAGTATACTTTAAATCTGAGATGAAAGTTTGTTATCTAGTGCAGGGTGGAAATTATAACGTGCAAGAGGGTATTCTTATGTTCCTATATGATCAGTAGATCTAGGAGGGAATAATCTATCTTGCTGGTTAAATTTTTAAGAGATTCTATGGGTTTTGTTAACTTTGAAAGCCACTCTTCAAATTGTGGCGCAAGACTCGTTCTTTGGACGGATGAATGCTGAGAAATTGGTACAGGGAACTAGCACGTTAACACTTAGCATTTGTTCAGCAGTTGTTCGCAGTCATACCTGAATACTGTGAGGAAATGTATATGTTCAACAGAATGAGTGTAAAGACGTGCATGAATAAGCAGTAGAAATACAGATGTGAATGTGTGGGAGGAGACAAACTATTATAAGGGCAATCCAATTAATTCAAAGGATGCATGCGGATGTCTTTGGCTTTTTAGTACCTTTCACAGTGTTATTCTAGTGTTCGTGAGATTAGCACAGTGGGGACAAATGAGAAGAGCCCTCTTCCACGGCAGCAGTGTCTCAGAATAGGGTTAGCACTCCAAAGCTTGCAGCAGGCAGAGAGGGGACACCTGCTTTTGCCTCCTTGGGAAGCACAAATGAGCATACAGGACCATAAAGGCACTAAAGGAAAGGACACATCCGAGATGTAACTTAAACATCCATGTACTTGTTGATTCCTGGCACTTTAGGGGAGCAGTAGCACTACTTTAAAATTCAAACAGGTCGATTGAAAGCAGGCCATGTGCTTTTCAGGCTCATGGCCAAAGTGTGCTTGATTTATATTGGTACTGACTTGCAGGACTCTTTACCTAAAGATAGCAGGATTTGGGCTTGATAATAGACATTTTTCAGCCATGTTGGTACTGACTTGCAGGACTCTTTACCTAAAGGTAGCAGGATTTGGGCTTGATAATAGACATTTTTCAGCTATGTATTGATTGCTTGATCTTGACATAGTCCATCCTTATGATGTACAAACCCAACAGGATTTATACTTCCCAACAAAGCATCTTCCAATCTTATGTTGCCATCTAATGTCTTGTGAATTATGACTTTTATTAAAATAAGACCTGACTGTTTGATCTCATATATGGTACATAGCTAACTGTGTGGTTTGATCTTATGGTGCTCCAAATATTTGCCTTTTCTTCACTTCATTATAAAATATTTCCCTCAAGAGACAATCTAGAATGTCACCTTGCTCTAGTGAAGTTAATAGGATCCTTGTTGTTGACTGAGTGGAGTGCAGGATCACCACTATAAGCACTTTATGGAAACAGATACAGATTTTTCCATTTATTTCAAGGGGTCTTGGCTTAGACCTTTTGATCCGTAATCAAAAAAACAAATACTCTCTTTAACTAAAAACATAATTTAAAAAATATTTTCTTTCAGAATCTCAGTCCATCTATTTATTATCTTCAAAATTGTCATGCAGAGGTGTTTCCTAAAACAATACTTTGGAATAAAATGGCATGGTCAATTTTTTCTTTATTTGTGTATCTATTCTTCATGTTGACTTACAAAAAAAGCTGCTGTCCTACAAGTTGGTTTCTGTTTTTACTTTTTTTTATGTTATTATGATATAGGTAATAGATTCTTACATGAAAATTCAAGGTAACAATAAACTTAATACAACTGTGTAAGATACTTTTATGCTGTCTTCAACATTTTTCCAACTTTCTGTAAAATACATTATGCATTTTCCTGTTGCAGCATATTTTGCTTAAAAGTACAATGTAGCCTTTTTACTCAGGGAAAAAAACGTACCTCTGAATATATAATTTTACATTTTGAGTGCACACATGGAAGACTAAATATGCTTTCCAAGATTGTATATGCACAGCTTTCTGTCCATTGAGGAGGTTGTGCATACAAACCTGGCAGCAAAAGTCAGGCAGCTCTCCAAACACATGCAACGAAGGAATGTTGCCAAGTCAACCCTTAAAAAATCATATCTATGATAATGCTGTCTGTTTTTTGGAAAACTTACTTAGAAGCCTAAATTGCCTTGCTAACTCTATTGGAGGTTGAGAATTCCCACTTAGTAAATTGGAAAAATTCCTGCTCTAAAAGTGCAGTAATCTCCATGGCTTCAGTAAGATAGTCCTCTATAAGTGTGCAAGGCTGGCCGTTTTGTGTCAGACCAAGGTGTTCTGTATGTCTCTTTATCTCTTTTAGTCAGTAACAGGTAATTGTGCAAATATGGAGCATGTATGGAAAGCAGAACAATCTGAGTTTGTGTCACTTGCTTTGCTCTATGTAACTGTTATGTTAGAAGGTTAGAAATTTCATCCTATTCATTGTGTATGAAGAGAAAGAACTTGAAAATAAACCTAATACAATGCAAGTTAAGGGAAGGAGGAGTGTGGTCTGTTTTTGCAAGTCTTTTTGTCCAGTTCTTCAAGCTGACTACAGTCTCCTTTTGTCCTATGGCTTCTTAAGGCCTGAGGAAGGTAAGTGGAAAAATTAATTTGTTATGATGAATTAAACTTTTGTAAGAAAGAATAGGATAATTTCAGGGAGTAAGCCAGGTCCTACCAGATGCTTTGCCTGTTCATCTTCCTAGGATTTAATGGATGTGCAAGAAAGTCAATGTCTTGTAGATTTGAGCCAACTGGCCTTTTCGTCATGCACTGATGTTATCTTGTTTTACTCTCCAAAACTTATCTCTGCGATTTTTAGGCCAGCACCAAGTCAAGCAAGGGACATGTGAAGTTGTGGCAGTGCATCGTTGCTGCAATAAGAACCGGATTGAAGAACGGTCACAAACAGTGAAGTGCTCCTGCTTCCCGGGGCAGGTGGCTGGGACAACGAGGGCTCAGCCCTCTTGTGTGGAAGGTAAGCAGCCTTCTGCTCAGACATGGTTCATTAAGATTGTTTGAGAAGTTTAGTCTCCTTGATTGTTTGACTTCCCACTGCCTCAAAAGCATAATCCTTCCTTTTGTTAATTTTGGAAACATCTCTGTGCATTGAAGATAATGAGTATGTGCATAAATCTGGGTGTAATTAATCCTCTTAATATATGTACTCGTCCATTTCATGTCTGTGCCAATAAAACTTCTTAATTTTTCCACACAATAATTCTCCTTTAAAACTAGCCTGAAAATGGCATAAGCCAAGAAATTCAAGCTAATGATATTAACTCTTCCTGTTGCCTTGACTTAGTAGCTTGGTTAAAAAGTTACCAGATAATAAAGGCAGTCCGAACAATGGGCATGCTGAGACATGTGGTTTTAAGATTTGTTCTCAGGATGGATATTTAACCTTTTTCTTTTTTTGTGCATAATGCACTCTCACTGGGCTTGAGTGTGTTAATACCAATCCTTGTCTATTCAGTTGTGTATGTTGTAACTACAAATGCACTCGAGTTTGGAGAATAGGGCAGAGGTAGCCTGCTGTTGGTGTAGGACACAGTGCCCCACCTAAGACATCCATCTGATTACGGAAAAATGTGATATAGTTGGAGCCCTCACCTTCCTGGGAGATACTGAAATTCTCATGGATCTCTAAATTGCCATTCTTAGAGTTTTTGTAGTAAAACTCTCGTGAAGTTAAATGGAGTATATACACTGAAGCTAAAATCTTACCTAGATTCTAATGTTGACCAGACATTCCAAGGATTTATAAAATTTCCTTCCTGGAGGTTCACTGTGTACCTCAGCTCCACACTTCTCCTCTCCAGTTTAACAGCATTTCCAAAACTGTGGGTCACTCTTCTTCGTTTTTCCACCAACAAAACCTTTTCCCTGGAACTGCTATCATCTCGTAAATAGAGTTAACACTCAGATTTTTTTTTATCTTAGAAAATTTATTGTAAAGTCTTCTTTCACATACTTGTAAGTAAGCATTATAAAGTTATTAACATAGAAGAATCTGAAAAATTTACATTTAAATTGAAGCAAAGCAGAAAAATAGAGTAGCTCACTTTTAATTAATATTGGCACAGAAGTTACTAGTTCCTCCATTTTGTTAATTGATAAGTAAGGTATTTCATTGCTTTTCACATAAGGTTGTGACCTTCACAAGAACAGAAGTTTCAAAATCCGATTTTTAGTCTAACTTTCAGAGGTAGTTTGTTCTAGACATAAATCTCTAAATACATGCAAAGTGTCTGAAATGTTTTTTTTTGTTGGAGAATATTTTATTTAAGATTTTTTCCTAGATGTTTAAACTTTTCACACCTTGCGGTTCGGGAACAATCAACTTTAACTGTGCAATTTGTTAAGCAGTTTCCTTGTCGGATCAAAAGCATCTTCTGTATTTTTAAGAGACATGTCAAGCAACAGTAATACTTTTACATATGATAGATAATAAAAGTCAGGTGTTCTTTTAAGCTTGCTTAAGCATTGCAAAGGTGACACTGTCATTCCATGATGGAATCATATAAATCCATGATGCTACACAAGCCTAATTCATTTTGTCAATGCAAATAGTTGCTGAAAGAATGTAATATCTGTTTTTCCTTCTAGTATGGTTAAAATTGAACACAACTGCATATTGCAAATGAAAGATTTTGGTCTCTAAAGGAGAAGTCTTTGATCCCTTTCCCCCTGTAGGATGATGCTTTAACAGGCTTTGCTTATTTTTGCAAGCACCTGGGACTTTCCTTGGTATCTCTGTCTTTCCTCAGCTTCAGGATTACATGTTTTTTCTCCCACTCTATGCATCTTTTTCAGTAGGCCCCTCCACTGCAGAAACCAGAAAGTTTGTTAAAAAATGTGTTAAATTGCTTATTTCAGTCTGATTTAGACATTTCATTTTTATTTTCTAACAGCTTTTTACTCAGTTTGGGCCTATTTATATTTGCCCGTGTTTTGTCCATTTGTAACCGGAAATTAATGGGAAGGACTTGCCAAAAGTACAGAATTACTGTAACCAAAAGGTTAATTTCATGTAAACTTCATTTACATGAGGTCAATACATTCTCTGTGCTATTGATCATGCGTGTCATGCACACGGTAGGACCGTGCAATAAATTCCTACCTCAGACTGTTTCTGTGTCATAAAAGTGTGTTAAGACAAGAGCAGCAAACCAAGCAGCACTCATTAAGCACATGTCTGGTAACTGCCACCCACCTCTTCTGCCAGGTTCCTCAGTTCTTGGTCACATCCACAGAGCTGCTTTTACCTCTTGCTTTAAATAGTGCTTTCTCACATGTGGGAGTGCATCACACAGCACTGCCCAAGCAGGTTTGGGGTGTAACTTGCTGGGGAAAGGGGAATGCTGCACTGGAGAGATTATTGACACAATGAAGGTTTGTAGTTGAAAATCTTGCCTAGAAGTAACCTAGTGCCTAATGGCTTTATAGCAGACAGGATTCTATAGGCATGATCTGTTTGCATGGTGTCCACTCACAAGGAAAATAACTCTGTGGGGGATGCAAATAGCAAATCAGTCTTCCCTGTGGCTACATTGCCTGTGAACTTTTCAGAATTTCCATATTTCTGGTGTTTTGAAGTGCAACGAAGAGGCCACCAAAGCAGAGCAATGGGATAATGTTTTGAGTTTTATGCCAAGTGGCAGCCTTTAAAACACTTCTGAATGTGATTAAGTTTTCCCTTCTTGACCAAAAAGTGGCTATATAATTATAAAATTACAATTACTTTTGTTGAGATCTGCATGATGATTTTACAGAAGTAAATGCTCCTTTCTAAATGAAGACCTTTGACAGGCCAGGAAGCCATGAACTGATTTTAACTTTCCTGTAGGCACATTGATGGCCCTGGAGTCTAGATACTCTGTGAGAAACTAAGTCAAGTGTGAGAAATAGGTTCTCCCAGGATGCATGAGGCACCAAAGATTTGGGATTTTGGCAAATCTAGATACTTGCCATTCTGTTGCAGACTGGAACTTACTCTTGGAGCCTTTGACTCCAATAATCTTTGGCTCCAGTAAACTTTTTTTGATTTTTCTCCAGCAAATCTTAACTGAAGAAAAAAGCTTTCCTCATTTGAAATTTATTTTTGTTCCTGGTTTTGGTAATTTGCAAGTTTTTTCTCATTACCGTGATAAGGAGGGAACTGAGTGTTTTTGTTTGGTACATGGCAGATGTCCAGTTAAGTTGCAATCAAAGGTTCAAAGTGCTGCAGAAACAAATGTTAAAACTAGTTAAATCTTGAAAATGCCTCAAGTGAAAAAGTGCCTTGTATACCAGGAATCAGTCCTTGTCCATGTTATACAATAATACTTACTGTGTTGTAGGGCTTATAGAGTGCTTTGTATTTCTACAGTGTCTTTCATCCTGGGAACTTTAATTACTGGTAGTAGCAGAAGTCAAAAGAGTTCATTTAAAAAGAAGGAAGGGAAGATGAAAATCTGTTTCCTACAGGCAGGGTTCTTCAGAGCATTTTCACCCAAGCATGGGATAATCACTCTTCATAGCCTGGACGGTGGTACAGGGCAATAAGTTTCTGGGTCAAGGTAATTTTTTTATCCTTTGCCCATGACAACACACATCAATTTCTGCTCACTCAGATAATTGCATTTTGTATGCAGACAACAAGTAATTGTGATTTTTGTATTTCAGATGAGTTCTAAAAGCTATTGACAAATATTGGCAAAACAAAAAAACAAGGTATTTCTCTGTTCATATGCACCTCTCATTTTTTCTGTTTTTTTTTGAGACTCCAGACGTAGGCCAACGTGATGTTTTGTGGAATGTTGCTGTAGATAAGTTGAGTCGCTAAGCTCAGAAAAAAAGCAGAGCCTGTGAAAGGGAGTATTTAAATATGCAGAGAAGACATAGTAACAGCCTGTAAAACCTGCCTTCAGTACTACTCAACTGCAGCTATAGAAAATTTTGCTTAGCAAAGGTCAACTCAATCTTTTGTCAGCATTGAACAAACATTTACATTTAAAGTAATCATTATGAGATTATATATTTTTTTCCCCATTTTGTTTATGGGAACAAACATCCTTGCGTAAGTAGCTCCAGCCTGGCTAACAGCTATTGCCAAGAAGATAAAGCATTAGTGAGTTTTGTCTGTAGTGGAGCTATCCTAGCTAAGTGCGTTAAATGCATCTCTGAGTAAATTATCACTAGCCAAATCATCTTCCACCCAGGCATTTCTATCAGTTTTAGAATATTTACAGAGGAAGCATTCAGATAGGGAATAAATGTTAAGGTCTTTTTATAGGGCCAAAGAAATGTAATGAAGTAAAAGGATAATTTTGGCTGAAAGCCCGTCTGGGTTCCAGTTTGAAGTGAAGAGAGAATATGGAAACAGGAAAACAAAAAATCAGTACATAAAAAACACATAAAAGGAGCAATAGAAGAAAAGATTTCCCTCCCACTGTTTTTAAATGTATTTTAGAATACTTGAGAATTCAAAAAGATGCTATTGTTGTGTTGCTATTCAAAGAAGAAATCTACAATAGAATGGTGTACTGAAAATTTACACAGTTTAATCTAAAAATAAAGTTTAATCTAGAGTATAGAAAAGAAATCTGTTTGTCCAGACTCAAGATAATGTGAATTATTTTGTTAAAGTAAATATGAAACACAAAGAAACCCACAGAGGCACATACACAGAAGTATGGGCCCATAATGCATGAGATATGGAAAGCATTAATGCTGAGGCAGAAAGGTGCCATGGAGCAATGTCACTGTTCTGCTTTTGGTAACAAGTAAGATGGTAGGATACTTTCTGCTTTATTGTTAACTGAAGAACATGATAATTAACTTCTACAGGGATTTCTTTTTCTTTAATTTTCAGTCTGTTATAGTCACATGGCATAGTCCTGTTTGAAATTACAGCTGTCTCTATTAGCATAGAGTTTTGTGATTAAAAACACTGAAAAAATTCAATCAACTCTGCTTATCAGACAGCAACTTGAGAAGTTATTTGATTGCAGCATGTTTGGTGTCTTCACAGGGAGAAAATGATGATTACTAACAGGTACAGTCATGTATAAGAAAGAACAACAGAGTAAGTTGGAAGAAGAAGAAAACTAGAGATGTGTGTTCATGCTTAGGCTGTTTAACTGTTGGTGAAAAAATTTCTTTCTTCACTTGTTCCACACTGGCTTGGAAGACACTGTAGCCAAACAAAACTTGGAGACACAACACAGTGAATCACATGAGGCAAGACGAGATGATGTATTGACATCTTTCAGCATTAATCTGTGTGAATCTACTGTTTCCATGAAGTCACATTTCCTAGGGAGTGATATCAACAGCAGATTTATTTCTGGCAGGGTAAGCCCCAGCCAATGAGCTGGCAGACGTCAGACCAAAGCAGTCTCCTTTTCCTTCATGAAACTGGTTGTGTACGAGTGACATAGCTGGTCTCATTCCTTATAAAAGTTGTCTGTTGCAACCTCTCCAAGAGTGCCTTGATCTGATAAGAAAAGGAAACCTTTTATATCCTTCAAGGATCAAATCGTTATAGTGACAGTTAAAGAACACTTGTTATGATGATGAACCTAAGGATCTGACTGAGAATTTTACTGGACCGACATGCAGGATGTGTTTGACACAGAGCTGCAGCTGGTTAGGACATATAGATCAACAAAATGGATGTTATGGCTACAAAGAAATTGAACATTAAATGGATGTAAGAATTAGTGTTTTGCTACAGCAAAGAATAGGGGATTTGTTGAAAGCAAATAGAATGAGATCTCTAGTAAGTATTTCAAAGTGTTGTTACTAATCTGAAGAGAGGTATCTTCACAGCATAGAAATCAGTCAGAGAAAGAGTAGGAGTCAGCTTTGCTGAACGTGTCTCAACAAGAGAGAAATAGAAGGTGAAAAATGCAGTGTATTGAAGAGCTTGAGGATCTTGAGTTGTAGATTGACTCCACAATGTTTTCTGTGTACATCTATGCTTGTTTATAGGTACGATGGTATTCTTGGAGATGATCTGGCACTATCTGATGTACTGTATTTCCGTGTGGTCTACTCAGGTTAGGGAGAGAGATAAACGGGCATATTTGATCAATAGTGCTGTGCGAACCCAGTCCTGTCTTGCACTTTTGGCTAGTCAACAAACAGCTTTTAAATAAGATATTAGAAGCAGGCTGATGCAGATTATACAGGCAAATAAAAACTACCATATTCTGTGCATTTTCTGTGGTCTCAGAACTTACCAAACTCTAACAAGTAATCAACATGAAAAATGCTGTAAGGACATATGGAGCTATCATGTCAGTAACTGAGGCACACGTGATTCTGGGCACCTGCAGGAGACAGCTAAGTGAGAAGTGGTTTTCAAGGTCTGAAAACAATCCTATGATTTCAAGGTAAAAGTAAATACATGGAAACAGATTCACATAGCACAGTGCAGGTTAAGACTAATCATGTTGCCATGTCCATATGCAGAGCAGAATTGTGTAAGGCAGCAGCCAGGCCTCCCAAGAGGACTTGCTGGCTTTGGAACTGAGCTCTAAAGACATAGCTAGCTTGGCTACCAGGTTCTCCTATTTGGGCAGAGACCTCTGTATATGCTGTCAGTCTTCTTGGAACTAGACTTGTATACTTGGCCATATTTGAAATAAATGTGACATAGAAAATGCTACAAAATTTTTAAAGTAGCAAAGATAACAAAACAAACAATTGACCTCTGTGTTTCAAATAGAAGTAATCTCTCATGTCCTAGAAAGCACAGTCAAATTTTATCCACCTTGTCGATCAACAATCAATCAGCATGGATGCTGATGATCATAGGCTCAAATGACTGGTGACAGGAATTGTGCATTCATTTTATAGTCTTGAGATTGAAAGACTAGCTTATAAAATAGTGTCTGAAGTCAAACTGGTGTTCCAGAAATATATCTTTCATAGTCAAAAGATGCCTCCTCTTCTGTACTAGAATGAAAGCACAAAAGTAATTGAATGAATATTTCATCAATATCCTGTGTCAGCTTGCATGCTTGCTTGTCACCCTAATTTAAAGGTTGCAGAGGTGTGTCTCTACCTTGAAATTAATAATAATAATAAAAAAGGTTATACAGGAAGTATACAGGAAGTTTTGTTCATCTCTTTTGAACATAGTATCTTTTAAAGCATGCAATTCAATATTTTGTGTGCATAGCAGAATAACACAGACTAACTAAATCAACATTTTCATACATTTTTTATTTTGAAATTCAATTTAGGTTATGTAAGATTGTGAACTGATATATTTCATAATCATTTTCTGTGTTTTGATAAATCCCATGCACAGCGCAGAACTGAGAAATACATGCAAGGGTTTGCAGTAGTTTTGGGGGGAATGTGTCTGTTGTTATCAACAGTATTAAAAAGTCATGACTGCATTTCTAAAAATAACAAATGTGGTCTTATTAAGGGAAGTTGGCTTAAGAGTAGAAAATTAATGAATTGGCGCAATGAAAATATACCATTCTAGTCTTCCAAAATATATTGCAGAATGTGCAATGTTACTGCAAATAGACTTTTAGTTAATAATCCATCTCCTTTTCAGTGGTCCCACTTCTTTTTTGTGTGCTATTCTCTGACAGACCTCACATGCTCATGTGTCTGTGCAATTCTATTTTCTTACCCAGTGAAGAGAGAAAGTGATGTTCCTCCATCCAGCCTTGCACATGCATATCCAAGTTAAACAACAGACTGTAGATTCATACCACCTTCCAGCAGGTACTTACGTGAAGCATGGAAATGAAGGAGGCAAGTCACCTCTGTAGTCAGTGGAGACAGAAAGACACTTCCAGAGGTCCACTCGTGTTAGAGTTGAATCACTGCTCTCTGGAGGTGCCTGCCTGTCTCTATCATTTTCCCATGCCATTTGCCCTTCTGTGTGCTGGTCAGGTTTTGAACCACATCTGAAGCTCAAACAAGATCACTATGATCATAAGGTAGTAAGTATCATAATGGTGACTATTGGTTTTATCTTTTCTAATAGTTAAACAGTTAAACATGGCACAACAGCCTCCCTTCTAAAATCATCAGCAACAACAGTAATAGAAGATTGTATTCTCTTTCTCTTTTCTATTTCTCTTTCTCCAGCTTCCATCGTCCTACAGAAGTGGTGGTGTCATATGAACCCCTGTTTGGATGGAGAGGACTGTAAAGTGCTACCAGACTATTCAGGTTGGTCTTGCAGCAGTGGAAATAAAGTCAAAACCACAAAGGCAAGTACAGAGATCTGCTGGCAACCCTTGCTTATTGCATTGCATCTGCTGATGTGAGCATCAGCATTGGACTTGTCACTGTTTTGCAAAGCAGTGATTAGTGCAGTGGTTCTCAGGGAGGAAAATGCTGGGCCAGAGCCGCCTCTTTAGTCTCAGCCTGATTAAATCAGCAGGTCATGGAGTCAAGGAGGAGGAACCAAAGGCAGCAGTTTGGGCCTGTCTGTCTTCCAATTCTGTGTTTACACTGGTGTAAGATACACACAATAGTGAGCATCTCTTAGATAGTTCAGCCCTTGATTTATCTTGTGGGGTTTGGATCTTGCACTTCTGGAGTGCAGACCCCTGCTTCCTCGAACTTGGACCTCAAGTTTCTGAGTAGCACCTATCTGGAAAGAAAGGAAGGATAATTCTGTGAGTCCCAGACACTGATCGCCAAGCTTGCTTGCTTGTGCCTCTTTCCAAAGTGATTCAGTGTCAAGAGCTGACCAAATTCAGTTGGCTGGGCTCAGAAAGCCAGTCAAAGCCCACTGCTTCAGTCTTTAGTGAGCACAGAAACCTTCTGCTGTGACTTCTAGGATCCATTTCCTTAATTTGCAAACAGAATGCAAGGATCCAAGATCTTTACCAGAACCACCGGAATTTAGATTTCTGTGCTGGAAAGCCTTTTAGATTTTGAAAGGAGTAGCCTGACTCATCTTGTTCCTGAGAACCTGAACTGATGTCAGGAGGAACTGCAGAACGCTGTGCACCATGGGAAATCAGTGGCTCAGATCATGTCTAATTACAGACCATCTTATAGGCAGCCAGTTTTTGAAAGAAATTTCCTATTCATTTCTTAATTAACGGTCAGCAGAAAGAAAATATTATGTCCTCTGTCTGCTTCACAATCTAAAATGAGCTCAGTGCATTAAAGTGCATCAAGTCATAGTGAACTGCATGTCTAAATATATCATAAAACAAGAGTTTTCAGCATGCAATAGCAATCAAAGACATATGCTCAACTTTTCCGTGTGTAACCTCTGCTAGCTGGGAATGAATGTTGCTGATTAAGTTACCTTCTGAGTTAATAAGCAAATACTGACACCAAATGTTGTTTAATAATAAGTATTCTAAGGAGTGAAGACTGTTCTAAATCATGTATGAAAGAGAAAATTGCATGATTTGAACAGCTGTGTTTTGTTGGTGCTCTTCAGCTAGCCACACCAATATTACATGGTGATAGGCTCAGTAGCAACCCAACCAAACAAGCCAGAGTCTGAAAAGCCTTATTTCCTGTTCCAGTGATACAAATCACTGCATTATGTTATCAAATGCTAGAGATGTAGTCCGTAGAGTGCCTCAGCTGTACTTCTTGTGCCTGCAGCTGAAAGTTGACCTGCACAGAATATACGACTCTAAAATCAGTGTGAGTGACTGGCAGTCAGTTATTGCAAAGCACAGATTGCCCTCAGCCTTTGAAAATTTTCTGCAGGCAATGACTTCACCTTCTTATATATAGGTAAGATAAAGTGGTAATGACAAACACATGGGTGAGACAGGTGAAGTAGGAGTTCTATGTAAAGATTAAGACACTTTCATTTATGGACATACCAGAAAAGAGCAGTGCTTTGTAGAAACAGGTCTTTATTGGGAAAGAATATGCAGGTCTTAAACATTCCTGATAATAGTCACTAGAGGGATGAAGGGTAGAGCAAAGAACTTTATGTTGGCATTGACAACTGAAGGCCCGAGGTGTCAAGTCCTCAGCTATAGAGCTGTCTTTTCCTTCCTAAGATCAGTTAGTTGCCTTTAGCTCACTGAGGTCAATTGACCAGATGAGTCATTGCTATTGTCCACAAGTCCTGCTCATAAAGAAGTGCAAAGAAGCAGCCTGAGTCAGTGGGAGTTTACTAATAGAAGGGCAATTTTGACATGGGTCATTTATTTTATTACCCATGACATAAAATACAACCACTAAAATACAGAATATGATAATATGTTCTTATGAGTTTCGGGATGTCTTTATAAGCGTGATACAAATCATCCTACCTTCAATTATATCTGTGCACATTCTTCAAGTCCAGTGAGTTTGCGTGGGCCTAAGAGAGGGCAAAGTTTAGCAATATGAGTGCAAATGTTACTATACGTTAAAGCCTTCCTCTGCATTTCTGAACCCGGAGAAATGCATTTTGCACTGATTAGGAGATTGCCTTGAGGAGCATTTAATTGGCAGGATCAGAAAAACGATGAGCACTCATGCTTGGATATGAGGCATTTTATATATTACAAGTAAAAGAACTCTTTGCTTTTTCTCTTATGTTTTTTTTTTCCTTTCAGTACCCTTTTGTCCTTTTCCATTCAAGCACCTTACAACTGGGCTGTCTTTTCTTGCACATGTGTTTAGCATCAGCATGAGGAGATCCTAATCCTGACTGTCGCCCTGGGGTGCTGCATACAAATGTAAATGACTAAGTGGTTTAACATTGCACTGAAATCACACGAGAAGTCCTAAACTTTAGCTAGTGATTGACTATATTAGAGAAAGGAATAGGCTAGTAGTAGATTTCTTTAAAGGAAATGTCCCTTTAAAAGTGTTTCAGCCCCTCACTTTTTTCTCAGTCTTTGTTATAAACTCTTCCATTGTTTGTTGTTTGTATTTTAATGTGGATGCTTCTGGCAAGTCACTGCTTTATGTTCTGCTTTTAAGTGATTTGGTTTTGACCCTTTATTTTGGGGCTTTGGCTTTGTCTAAGCATTTACCTTTGTCTAACCCAGGAGAGTTAATGTAGAGGTTGGGATTTAATGTAGCTATTTTCTCAGTAGTAGTGACATTTCCAAAAGCTGAGGACTTGTCTCATACTATGCCCAGATCTTTGTACTCATGTAGCAGGCTTTTAATGTTGTACCTCTTGAGAATCAGTCTGAAATCATGAGGTTTGTCATCTTTATTAGTCCAAGTAAAAGGACTTGAATTATCCAAGGTTTTGTGGGTGGCATTCATTATGACCAGTTGCAGGCACTTTTCTTCCTCATCTGAATTGTTTAGAATTCTCCAGAGTCACATAGAGAGAAATGGTTGATCATACAGTGTGACTGTGTTTAAAAAAAAAAAGCATTCCCAAGGAAAGCCTATTTCCCTCTTCTGTAGTTTAAGGAACGCCCTGATGACAAGCTTACATATAGGTATCGTCTTTTTACATGGTAAACGCTGGGTCACAGAATCTGTCTCTGCTTCTGTATTTCTTTTATAGATATTTTACGTCTTATGTTGTGTGTGTTTTTTTCTGTCTATCAAGACACAGAGGTATTGTATAAATGTAGTGAATAATAATAACTCCAGATTCTGGACAGTAGTATGTGGCTTGTACAAGATTGAACAGGAAAGAAAATGGGTTAATTGTACAGCGGTCACATTGTGACAGAGAAAAGTAAAGCATGGTATAGCATATTTTGTGATTAAAAATGAGCAGAAAATGTCTAATTCAGTCAGCAAAATGCGTATTAAACACAAATAGCTTATTATATGAACTGTCCTATCTGATTATGACTAGTAGTCCAACCACTACAGCAGCCTGTCTTTCTCAGTATTAGAGTACTTAAATGAGGAAAAAGACAGTAAAAACCTGGTGGACAATTATAGCAAATATACTCCTCATGAGATTCCTTCGATTCAACAGTTGGCTTAAGCCTAAAACACCAGAGTTCAGATTCATTCCACATTATTTTTTTTCTGTGCTATGTAGCAAAGATGATTTTCTTACTGTTTAAATTTCTAATTAATTTTATAAGGATTATCTAGCCCCTTGGAATTAGTGCTGGTTTGGGCAGTGAGCTTCAGAGGTTGAAAATAGGAAATAGACTGCTATTTAATCACTTCAAGGCTTCTATCTTTTCATTTTGTGAAAATTATTAGAGTAACTTGAAGTATATGAAGCTTGGGAGAGTCCCAAGCATTTCCTTGTATTTAGATGAATTTAGATGAATAGTTAGGGTAACTGAGGCTGACAGTTAAACATGTGAAAAGCTGAAGAGCTCCTCTCTTACACAAGCTACCTCATGAAGAGAAATAAGTATTTTTCAGTACCAAGCCTCTGTTTAACTTCGTAGCATGTCCTGGCACCAGAGAGCACCAGTGACAAAAATTTCCTCCCTGTGAACTGCCTATTCTCATTCGTTTCTGGGACAGGGTACTTGGCATGAGCCCTTCTCACCATAGGGTTTGCACAGCAGCATTTATGTGCATTTGTGTGCTTTAAGACCTGCATACCCCTGAAGCACCTGACTGGGTGTGCATATACTTCTAATGGGAAGAGACCACTGGATTCCCTGGAGGAAGCGATATCCAGCAGTGGCTGATGCTGCAAGAACAATTCATTCACTCTGCTCACTGCTCTGCCTGAGCCCTAGCTTCCTCCCATGAAGTGGGCCCCTGGGAATGGGTAGCAGCTTGCATGAATGATCCTTTGGGATGTAAGCCATACGTTTGTGTTGTGGGCACTGGTGTTGAAAATCTCCTGAGCAAAATAAAGCTGGAGGAGATCACCATGAGATGTTGATGGCAATTCAATAGTAAACTGTCATATCTTTCTCTGCTAATCTCTCTGCTTGGATAACAGCAAAGTCAACGTTTTCCCTATCAATTCTGTTTCTATGCGAGTTATATGGAGCATGTGGTTATGGCCAGAGCACGTTTATTTACTATGTGTTCACATGTACAGTTTCTTCATCAAAGCATATTCTATCATTTTTCTTTAATCACTTCTGTGTAAGTAACTCTCTCTCTCTCTTTTTTAGGTAACACGGTAGCAAAAAATAAACCCGTGATTCACTACAGGAATAGTGGCTTGTGCAACCATGTTGCTTGGCTATTACACAGAGACCCTTTTTTGTGACAATGACAGAGACTTATTTATTTGAACTTGAAAAATTAGTGAGCAAAAAGGACAACGCTGCTACATCCAATTGTGGCTGTAGTTCTCAAACTTGGGTTTTGCCATACAGGATGGTACGTGTTTAATTTCAGAACAAAAAACAATGAGATTTGTTTCTTCCTGAAATGCACATTGGATTCCCAATTGGATTCTGACAGCTGACAGCAGTTCTTGAAAACACACACCTGGACTTCTGTGATGCACCAAGAGTAGAACTTTGTGATGCCAAGAACTGTAAAATTGCTTTAAATGAGTTTAGATCATTGAAGTAACCCAGGAGGTCATAAAGAGGAAATGATTATGTTGCTACCACTATGGATTTGTCTGAGGTATTTTCACATACAGTAAAACATAATAATAGAAAGCTGATTCCCACGCTAAGGATGTCGATGGGATAATGTTAGTAAATGATGTCTTAGCGTATTTTCAACTGTCATTTAGTAAATATCAAGATTGTATGAAAGTGAAAGGATGGCACTTATAAATTAGTAACAATATTTGTAAGGCATATTTTGTTTATATCTGTGCAATTATATTTATTTGCTTAGATAGTTCTAGGTATTTTAACTTTTACATTCATAAGTGATGGCAGGGAAGCATGAGGAAGAGACAAAATTTGAAAGTAGACATAGATTTTTCTTGTTCTAAAATAAATCCATTCTCTAGGGGAATAGCAAAGTATATACATATTCCTTGCCTCTTTGAATCTAGATATGGAAAAGAATTTAGCCATTAGCTAGAAATATTCATCCAGATGCCTCAAAAAAAGGAGAGCATGCTTACATTGCATAAAGAAGACTTGCTGGAAGAGGGGGTAATTTGTTTGGATTTTCATAGCTTTGGTTATATCCTAATAGGTAACATACTTAAAATTCATGAGCAAAATTCAAGATAAAAATGGATCTTCACTTTCAATTAGTTCTTGTTTAGAATGATTATAATAATTAAATGTCCAGTTTCTTGACAGTCTGAATTTCCAAGTGGTTACATTTTGTGACACGTAATTGTTCCCTATTATTGTACATGCGTTTCATACTGTTTTTCTTCTTTTCCTGTTACAGTTTTTTTGTGATCAGTCTTCATAGATAGAACAGTAAGTAGAGGTGAAAATGTAGCCAGTCTGTTCCCAGTTACATCATTTTGTGACTTAAGAGGCATTGGAACAAACTAAAATGCAGTGATGCAGATGGATATCATTCAGATGAACTCATGCTAATCTAGTTACTGACTTCATTGTTATGCTTTATGTAAATATGAGGAAAACAATGTGCAACCAATTTTTATGTACCCCAAAATGCCAAAAATACTGAGCGTGTGTTGGACTATTTTGGGTCATTGTGCACAGCTTTCTAGTTTATGGGAAAGATCCCATCAGCAATGTGAGGATATTCAGAATAATAATTGTTAGTTTTTGATTTTCTGGAGTGAGTGGGAGTGTTCATGCAGTTAATTTCATTGAAATGAGTGGTGGGGGAGGTCTGACCCTGTGTTTTGGTTTTGATTTCTCTGGTTATTTCATTTTCAATTATGTATTTGATTGCAGCTGGGATCATAGTGGTCATTGTGTTTGGTGATAAGTAAACAAGAAATTTTCTGGTCTTTGTTTGGGCAGCTAAACAGTTATTCCACCTAGTAGACTCTGCTTGCCCTAATTAGCTCAACATTCCTATTTTTTTCATTGTTTTAATTTTATGATTAAATTTTAAAATTACCTTAAATAATTCTAACATTTCTGTGCCTATGTATTCAACAATATCATTAGTGAAGTTCATTTTTGTTTTTTACTTTTGTAATGCTGACCCATATCTGGTATCTATTCATTTATTTTGGTATGAAATGTACAAAGGCATAGTAAAACCCCTTTGCTGAGATGTTCTTATCTAGGCTGACAAAAAATATAAATGATTTTAGAGAGAAGTTATCTTTTTCCTTTTTTTTTTGAAAACAAGTATAAAGAAAATAAGCTATTTTGCCTGTGGCCACACACTGGAGTTGTGGCGGAGTTGAGAACTGAGGCAAAAATTTCTTAGATCTAATTAATTTTTTCCCACAGGTATTGTAAAAGTGGTACAGGATGTTACATGCCTTGCAGTAGCCATCTGGAAGGTACATTTGCAGTGTCAATTAGGAGAGGGGAAAGTACAACATAAGTCTGATAGCAGAGGATTATGAAATACAGCCCAAATGAATGACTTCCCTTCCTAGATCCTCAGCCCATGACAGTGATTTTATATTTCTAAAGAGCTTCATTTCAGAGGATCTCCAGTTGATTTACAGCCTTCCTAACTTATTGCACAAATGCTGTAATACATGACTGTCTCTGGAAGTTTGCCACTTTGTCTGTCATCTGACACCAGTATTGCTGTTCTGCTGAGCCGTGGCAATATTGAGAGCTGTGCCAGCCGCTCGGTTAGGAGAGGAGATCAACATCCTGATTCTTGGTGTGTTCTCTGTGTAAATAGCTTAGTTCATGCACAGCTGCTTGCTCCAGAAGAGCAGGATTTTGGTAATCTCTTAAAAATCCAACTTTCTTCCCACTGTTAAGCTTCTATGCAACTGAAGCTCTTGGGTCATCATGTCCTGGCAGGATAGGACCTGCTACAATCCATAATAAGGATTCATAACGTGAACCTCTCTGTCTTAAGATTGCGATGCTTTGTCATACCATTTCTGACAGAAGAATCTTGGTGGGCACTCACTCTTCCAATGAAATATTATTGTGATTTCAAGGCTGAACTGGTTCATGTCCTGATTATACCTATCTCTTACTTCTTAACTTTGTTCTTTTCTCCCCTCATTAGTATGGCCCTGATGTATTTATAGAGAAAAGTCTTCCCTCACTCAGCTGACATTTCAGTAGGCAAAAAATAACCATGGCCTCTTCATCTCTTTTTTTCTTTACTTATCTGTGTAATGCTCTTTGCATCCATTGCAGCTTAGGTGAATCTTCCTTTGAACAACTATTGCCATACTTATGCACTTTGCTCAGCATAAGCTGTTGCCAGGTTTCTACAAAATCATTAGCACTTTCCCATCTCTTTGGAAATGCTTCATTTTCTACAGCCTGCATTGCTTTTGTCTTTTTCTTGAGTGTGTCATGCTAGCAATTCATAGTTGGCCAGCATTTGGCTAATATTCAAGGCTGGCTTCTTTTCAGCTCTTGCACTCCTTGTTTATAGCATATGCTCTTAGTAATCCTACCTCAGAGCATAGCCTTGAAGTTTGCTCTGCTGAATGTCACCCACTGTTACTGTCCCAGTCTGAGGTCATGAGATTCTGCTTCTCCTCTGTGCTGAGGTTTTCTCTCTGCTTCTGCAAGATGAGGAATGAATGACCCTGGGACTGTCAAGTGAGGAACTCCAGTCTCCGGTCTATTTCTTTTAGAACATAAATTGCCATTGTTCAGTCTTTAACTGGTTTCTTACCACTGTCCTTATCATCTCCAATTCAATAAGGATACTCTGTGGTATCGAAATAAATGTAGATCAAACAAGATTCTTCGCGTTTTCTTTATCTGGAAATTATCTTAATAGAAATACCTGCAAGGTTTTCTTTACATCCTATAACTCCTTTAAATCCATGTTAGATTTTATTCCATTTTTAATTTACCGCTAAGTCTGTTATCTTCCAGGATTTGTATTACATTTTGGGCTAAATTCTTCCATCTGCAGAAATTTTTCTCAAATGGTTAGTGCATAACAAATGTGAAACAGTGGAAAAATTCCTTGAACAACTTTGAAGTTTGCTTGCAGACTGAGCAGTACTGAGTTATGAGAACAGTTGGAATGTCTGTCATAACAATTGGCGCTTCTCTATTTATTTAAATATAGATGATCTTGTACGAAACTTTTAAGTATTTAGGGTAAATGAATGCCTATAAACTTTGGTAATCTCATTTAACAGGCAGTCTTTCACAGCAGGGTACCCCAAAGCACTGAATTGGGCAGTAATTCTGGGCAGACTCAGAATGCATCTGCTTACCTTGGAGTATGCTGGTTTTGTTGAGCTACTCTAAATTCATGAGGATGTTTTTTTTTAAGGTTATGGTTGTGGGGATTTTCATTGCATGGATGTTAAACTCCTGTACCTGAAAGTGTATGGTATGTAGTGGCTTTAATTATGCTAGTACTTAGGTCATAAACTAACACCCTTTGCAAAAGCAGAATTCTTTAGAAAATGATAAATGATGGGATCTTGCAAAATGACGATTTTGCCTTGATGACTAAACAGCACATCTCCCATTGGTTTTGTGTCTTTTGCTTGTTAAACATTTTTTTAAGGCCTAGACAGTATTTTCAGCCGGTCATTTAGAATCTTGCACATGTATGTACCAGCTATCAGCTTTTAGGCATTTGAATGGAAATTTACAAAGTTAATGGTTTAGAATAACAGTGTCTACCAACCTTCAAGAGACCTTTTGCTTTTTATAAATCACCATAGCTTTATTATTGTCATGAGGGCAAAGTCACCCACAAGGAGAAATTAATATTACAGTTAGAACACTTCAGGGCCCATTCTAGCCTCCTATGTGTGTGTGTGACATTCCCATTAATACTAATAGAAATTATATGCACTCAAAAGAAGAGCAGCTTTGGTAGTACAGATAAAAAGATTGCTCATTACAGTCATTTGCACAAAATGATAGTGAAATTTTGCCAGAGAAATCGCTACAAGCTATGCTGAGCCTTGAGGCTCACCTCTGTGAAATGTCACTGCTGCATTTTATTCAGCGCAGGATGAGTCCTGGAAGTGAACACGGCTTTCTGGGCCTTTGAAATATAATGTACTAGATCCCTGTAAAAGGTATAAGGGGACTGGGTGGAAAGTCTTCAATTCCTACTTACCTCTTCTTGCCCAACCCATAGAGTGAAGAAGGGAGAACTGCATGTACAGTTTTGTGCAGCTTCCTAGGGCTGATGTTCAGAACTCGTGAACCTGTTTAGCCAATATAAGTTTTACATTTTGGAAGGTATCTAAAGGCACAGTCAAATCACCAATGATGAAGCAGTACATCTTATAAAGATGCTGTTACTCAGGTAAAATGCAGCTGATATGCATCCTTGTGGTCTATAGTGGTTTGAAGGTCTATAGCTTAAACTACTATGATGGTTGCAATTGGTAGGCAGTAACTTTTAAAAACACACTAGCTCTCTCATTCTTAGTTGTCTGCCTCAGCCCTGGCCTGTAATGTATGTACCAGTAGTTGTTTATTTAGGGACTTTGGATGATTTAGCACTAGCAATGCTTCTGTATTCAGGATATAAAAGGGTTTTATCTTTGTAAGGGAGATTTTGCAGATCTGGCTCTTTCTGTTGAGGCCTTGGTACTTAGTCATTGATGATTTCAGCAGAGGAATAGAAACACAATTTTGTGTCTATTAGCTGGAGTTTTGTTTCATTTGTTTCATGGATTAATTTACACATAAACTTACCTATTGTAGGAATCTGGTATCCCTTCTGCTTTTGATGTAAGCACTGGTTAAAGGTTTTTTAATCTCGCTAATATGGCTCTTTGCTATACAGGCCTTACATGTGTTCTCTATAATTTAAGGTTGTGGGTGGATGTACTTTCTTTATACCCTTTTTTTTTTTTTTTCCTTTAAACCTTCAGAAATATTTTTCATATAAATGCCTTCTAGACAGAAAAAATCTTGTTCAGTCTTTTATCTGAGAAAAGGGAGGGTTTGATTCCAGCATGAAAGGAAAGCTAAGAGGGACCAGCTTCATCCTATTGTACAAATAGTCCTTATATGGAACCATAAGGTAAAAAGGTAATATTGGTAAGTTGTTTACCTCAAGACACTCCGTATTATTTGTGTAGAGGTACTTTAATAGGCTTTTCAAGGACAGTTGATTACATGTAACCATCATATGCTTGAAACTGGAGAGAATAATTGGAAAAATAATTATCATGCACATTTCATCTACAATGCCATCCATCAGCCACCATGAGAAAGACAACATTGCAACAGTGGCAAAGTAACCAAAAAGAAAATATAAAAATAGGTACTGAATCTGTTTGTTTGCTCTATAGTAGTATAAGATCCATCCAAGTTCAAGCACTGAATGATTTTCCAATTTATAGAAACAAGATTTTTTTTTTCTTAAAAGCATTTTTTGATATATGGCTGATTGCTCAAAATTTGCCAGAACAAGTGATTTGCAAGCAAAACAGTCAGCTGGTTGCTTACCCTTTAAATTAAGTGGCCCTCAGAGTAATCTACTAGAGTGGTAAAATCAATGTGAAATGCATTTCTCTTAGTCCCTACAAAATAAAACAGGTGTTTTGTGAAACAACATTGGCATTCACAGGACTACATTTGGCCCTCACTTAGATTCATATGAACCTCCTGGAGTCGATGAGTTTGCACAAGTCCAAATGAATGCACAATGATATTCTGTAGCCTGTCCTTTGCAGATGTGCCCTCAGACAGTGTGATGCATTAGCAATTCTTTGGAGAATATTGCAAGAAAAGTAGAGGAATGGTGCTGCTCCTTCCAACACTTCACACGGGTTTTGGAAAGTAATGGAAAAACTACCCCTCTCTATTTTAGACCACTGCTGTGGCGAGTGGATTAGGCCCTGCCTGTGCAGAGAGCATGAGTCTGATGACTGTGGTTAGCAGTGAGCAGATGACTTGCTGGACCTGGTTAGCAAACATATATTTGACAGATTTCGGGTTGTAACGTGACACTCTGAGTGTCTAAATACGTGTTTTAGGTCCTGCAAAGAAGAGGCCCTGAGGGTACTCTGTACCGTTAGCATATCAGATTGACAGCTGTCTGTATGTGTGGAGGAACACTGCTATATTTTTGCATAGTGCTGTGTCCCAAAACATTTTCTCCATAAACGTGCTACGGATTCATTCTAATCTTATGACAGTAATAAAATACAAACAGTTGCAAATAGGATGTTAATTCTTGCATCAAGGTCTTAAAAGAACATTTTTTGTCACTTAAAGCAAAGCAGACAAGGTAGCATATCCCACAAGACATTAATGAGCCACCTGATAGCACCGAGTGTACACCCGACCTTTTGACATATGAAGCAAAGATGACAGATGTACTGTCAAAATACAAATCCATCAACTTCATCATGTTAATCTACCCACAGATGCTTTACAGTACAGATCTGAGGGGAAACAAACATTTTAACTTATGGAGTAACCTTGTAAACAGGAACCTTTTACAAAAGACTTATCTTAATAATTTATGAATTGTAACAGTATCATGAGGAAAGGAAAGCATTGATTTTGGCAGTGAATGACAACCAAGCCAGTCTCTCAGTTTCCACAGTAATGATACACTTTCTAATGTAATGTTGGGATGTATTGGGATTCATAGGACATTTCCATAAAACTGCATCTCATCTTTCATGTTATTCATTCTGTGCTTTTCATCTCCTTCCCAACTGTGTTGCGTTATTCCCTTAAGCATGCAGACTTATTCCACAGGTGAAAAACATCTTGGAGTCATTTCAGGATACTGATTTTTGCTCTTTAAGTGGGATTGCACAGAGTTTTGTTCTTAGAGCAGGGTTTTTGTTTTGTTTTTGACATGTGTACAAGCAATGTGGTATGGCCTCTCCAAATGATAGAAGTTACACTGTGTGAAGAGAGTTAATTTTCCAAGATGTGACAAGTGTAGTTTTTAATTAGATTAGGGGTAATCAAATCAAAAAAGAACTGCTCTTTTGTGAAGCACATAAATATTTGCATTCTCTTAGCAAAAACGTTTTTCATAATTTAAAATTAAGTGCAGCA
Source organism: Tinamus guttatus (assembly GCF_000705375.1). The sequence continues at coordinate 266,706 of NW_010580212.1, forward strand.
ATGTAAGCATTCTGGGGTGGTGCTGAAGTTTGTACATGCAGAAAAATTTTGAGCTATTTGTAATATCTTTCACGGTTCTGTTTACAGATGTGCATTTGTGGTATGATATGTTTGATCTATAGTGAATGCCTCAGTGTTTTCACTTTCATTTTAAAAAGGTGCTATCCAAAAATATTTGGAGAGAAACTCTCAAAATGTGCATTGAGTGTAACTGATTGTCACTGTTGTGTCTTTCTTCTGTCCTGCCCTGGCCCCTTCTCCATTTACTCACCCATCAGTGGCCCTTTCCATCATAAGAGCTTGTCTTCCCTGAAGGTCATAAATGGTAAAAAGTGTTTTCTACCCCGAGGCCCTTTCCTGACAAGTAGTGGCGAAGCATGGAGAAAAGTGAATAAGCTTTACTCCTGCCCTTCACCTACCAGGCACATCACATATTGACAAGGGGAGAGGGGAGAATGGCAGAAATGTTTGGAAGAACAGGGAGGCAAAGGAGAAGCTGCAGAAATAGCTGTGCTTGAACTGGGTGAAAACGGAAAGGTAGAGCTGCTGGTCTTGACTCAAGAAAGAGGCTTGGCTGCATGAAAACTATGTCTACCACATCAGATGGGGGGCTTAGGTGACGTACGAAGTTCAGGCCATCTTTGACAACCTCCCTTTGGAAAAGGCCCTGATGGTCATGAATTAGAAGGTTGACCGGGGAGGGTGGGGTGTTGTGTTGACATCATTTCATGAATGAAATCTTGGTTTATCCATTCAAGAATCCCATTGGACTTCTACAGTCACAGTGTGTAAAAAGAGTGGGGCTTTTCAACACAATCCAGGACCCCTGTAAGTGTCTTTGAGGAGGTTTTAATTAATAGCAATGATGAGGTTATTTCAATATGTCAAACCGAATGAGACTTTGTTTCTTTTTTAGAGAGATGTTCATTTGTAGACTTATTGTTTAATGGACTGATGGTTATTTTAGAGATGATACAGTCTGTTGAATTGCTGCAGGTGCATTGATGGGTTAGACCCTATGGGCCTATTCGAAGCCGTTATGTCCACTGTGTCAAAAGTATTTCAAGGCAGTTTTGTTCATGGGTCATTGATCTGGTGATCCACAGGTATTTAGGAAGCTATTCTGTCAGACAAACTCTGAAACTGAGGCAAGAAAATTATCAGTACTCTCCAACAAGCTTTTCCCCTTAGGAGATTCTCAATTCAAGGAGTGCTGTGGAGACTCCAGAAGGTTTTCTTGAAGAAATGTCAACTGTGATGTACAGAACATCACTGAGCCATCCAAAGATGTTCTCCATGCTGGATAGAAGCCAAATAAATGTATAAGTAGCATCTTAAATGGTAAACTAAATTCTTTCCTGTTTTAACTTCTTTCTACCATAGCATATTTATGTTCTGGGGTGTGATCCATTATATCCTCAAATCTAGAAAAAAAAATCAATACTAAAAGAAAAAGACAAACACTCTATGGCTTTCTTTTTGATTTTTTTAAGCCTCTGAAGTCCTGATATGTATTATGGAGAAATTGTTTATTAAATTTTCATCTTTATCATAAGCCACCCAAAGAAAATGGTCCAGATGCACTGACTTGCAGTGTATAAGCAGTGCTCTACTTTCAAACATAGAGACTTTCGAATTGATGGAATTCCTTTCTCATCACAATTTTGGAAAGCCCTATCTGAAAAAAGCTAATTTATAGTAAACCATTCCCCCCACCTCACACACCCCAGCAAAATCAACTTATTTCCAAATCTTAAACTGTAACATGTAATTTCTATTTTAATAGTTCTTAATTGTTTATGGGGATTGGAATGCTGGAGGAGATGAACACTGGGTTTGGTTGTGCAGTTAACCAGAGTCCTGCATTTTAGTCTAATTTTGAGATCCATTTTTAGGCTATTATTGCTGTTATTTATGTTACAGCTTTCTGAGAATGACAAAATAAATAAGTGAAGGTAGCCTTTTAAATCCTATCATTGTCTTAGTGTGCATGTTTATCACATAGAACTTTTTCATGGATGTTGGAGCCGATGGTTTTTCAATCAATATTTGAATGCAATTAGATCTCTCTCCCTGCTTTATTGCTGATGTGAGCAAGGGTTAAGGATCCTGTGCTGTCTTCATTCTGTCCCTGGAGCACAAGCTCAAGAGAAAAGCTAGGCTCTAATGTGTGGGTAGTTTGGATTCCTGTAGCCTAGCTGCCCCCGGCTCCCACTCTGCCTTGCGGTAGGTAGGTAATGTGGGATTTAAGAAGCCTCACTAATTCATCTATTAAATATTGCCATGTGAAACTACCATGAGGTATTATGGGATATGCCACGGAGGACAAAGGTGAGTGGTAAAAGCTATGTCTCTGCTCAGTCTACCTATGTTGTATTTCCTCCTTTTTCTCCAGTACTGCTGTTGCATGGAAGGTGTCAGGTAAGAACAGTCTAGAGCTTCCTTCCAAAACAGCATCTCTTCAAGATGTTCTTCAAGAATGTAAATGTTCTAGAATGCAAATGTTCTTCAAGAACATTTACTGTATTGTAGAGTGGAGGGCAGCTCCTCATAACAGCCCTCAGTTCTTAGCGACAGGAGCTGCAGCATGAAGCACTGTTATCCATAAAGCATTGCCTGAAGTTTTGCCAACTGCTCAGCAGCTGCAGCCAGCTGCCATGCTGACAAACAGAGCTATCCTCAGAGCACATGGGAAGGAGCTGTTAGCTTGCTGATGCTGCTCTTGCTTATCTGTGATGGTAGAGATCTCATCAAAATATTGCATCCCTTAAAGGATTTCCTCTTACAAAGCTGAAAAGGCTTTTGTATTCTAATGTTGCAATGTGGTGGCACTTGCATTATCTGTTCTGCTGTTAGCCCTGGTCTAGTCCCTCCTGGGGAGAGACCTGGTCATGCGGTAAATGGATGCTGAAAGCAAACAGATTAACATATAATGGTGAGCGTGGTGTCGGAGGAGACAGATGGAAATTTACTGGTGAAAGAATGATTTGTCATTGACTTTTATCAATCTCTACCAGTGGCTTATCCAGTTGGATGTTGCAAAGGGATAAGGGTGTCCCATAGATATGCTTGTACTTTACTCATTTGCCTGTCAGGGAAGTATGGAATGCACAATCTCATTCTTGTTTCCTTCCCTATCAACTCCCACTACTGTATTTCTGAATTAGCTAGATCTTCAATGGTAAAGTACTATTAACTGAAGGCAAAATGTAACACATTGTTATGTATTCTGATATGTCACAACCCTTTTATTTTCTTTTATTTTTATTTTTTTAGTAAATACAATGTGTTAGAATTGCAAGGGTATTACTTTAAGACATATTAGGGAAAAATCTGAAATTTTGATTTCAAAGGCCTACATGAACTTTGTTGTTGTTGTTGTTGCTGCAGCCCAAGGAGACTTTCCTCTATGGTCCTACAGATGGCTCTTCAAATCTTAATAAATCCTCAAACTTGAGTTAATGTCTTATGTATATTAGTCACGTGTGAATTTAATCACCATTATGAGAGCTTAGCATGGGTCATGGTCGCAAAAACCATTTCCCTTGCAAATAATTACCCTCAGCTGCAGTATGATGTGTTAATAGAATTGCTTTAAAGCAGGATAGCAGCCCTATTAACACTTGTCACTGCTCTGTGTATTTTCAGTCTGTCTTTCTCTTCTATTGTGTACCATTAGAATGGAAATGGCTGGGGTGCAGTAAATAGTCTGGTATGTACTGGCAGCTGTGAGTGATGAGCTCACAAGTGATTCCTTCCAAAGGAGACATCTAACACTCCAAAGACATACCTGGACTGGCACAGGATCTAGCGCTGCATCTCCTCTGCTGACAATAAGCAGGTGAAGAGGTCTGTTTAACTGCTCTTTTCCTGGCTGATACTTCATGCTTGTAAGAGCTGCACATGCCAATAATGGTCTATACTGGATTTTTCTTAGTTAAAATGCCCTCTGGAAGCAGGAAATGGAGCAGAAATGTGAGTATACAACTGCAGCCCGCAGGGGAGTGTACAGATGTTTCTGTGTCTTATTTCTGCTCATGAGGACAGAGACATCTTCCCCAGAAATGTGGAACTGCTTCAGCTGTTTGGAGTGAGGATGTCCTTCCTATACCTGTACCAGGTGGCAAAGGCATGCAGTGAAAACTTTGTGTTTTTCTTCAGTTGGAAAGTCAACTGACCAAGCAATGAGCAGCAGAGGTGAGAGAGGTGTAAGCAAAGAAAAGAATTTGAAAATCAGTAGGCTGTGTGATAGTTACACTCAGAAATACTGTTTGCTGTTGTTTGTTTGTTTTCATGCAGTATCAGCAATCTTCCTTCATAAAAATTTCTATTCATTACATTAAATTCAAAGCAATTACAGAAAATATTGGACTATCCTTCAATACATTTTTGCAATTGTTTTGTTTTTGCAATTAACTTGTTGACATAAAAGTCATTATTGGATGACATCTGGAAATGAAAAAGAATACATTGTCTTGAGCAAGGGAACGCTGCCCATCTTGGAAGCAGCCGTTAAGACAAACACTGTTTGGTTTCATGAGAACAACCTGATCATGGTTGGCATCCTCATAGTGCCTTGAATTCCATCCTAACTCCAAAGGTGGATAAGTAATAAATGCTCAAGTCAAACATGACCTAACACAAACCTCTCAGAGCTTGCAAAAAACCTCACAATATTTCAGCCACAGCAGGTGCTTTCTGTAATCCTTTATTAAAAACTCTTGCCACACACACCCCCAACACGGAATGGGGCCTTACACAGATTAAACCTGACATGCTATGAAATCCCTACAACCTTTCCCTCCTCCTAATTAAAGGAAAGGACGCCAAAAAAATAAGGATGAAGTACCTCTAAACAGCAATGTGAGGCAGGTGGGCAGAAATGATTTTGTTGTGTTTGGCAGTCTCTAGGCCTGAAGTTTTACAAGATGGGGAAGGTGCCTGACCTACTGTTCTTGCTGTGTGTGTGTTTAAATTAAATCATAGGCTTTCTGTGAAAGGTAACTGACATTGTTTAATTAAAAGCCTCTCCTCTGTTCTACCTGGACTTCTAATTCCAGTGCAATGTGTGGGCACATGGTGCTTTGTCTTCTCAGGGTATAATTAGACTTGGTAATGCAGCTGTCCTGTTTACAGTGTAAATCCTTGTAATGATGAATGGAGTAGACTTATAGAGAAGCCCTGACGGTACTTCAGACTGGGAGACTGGATGATCTTTGCAAATAGCTGGTGGGTAGAAAGTAAATCATTATCTGCTAATAAGCCACTGATTGCTGGGTGTTTTATATTGTAAAAGATTAGAAGACTTGACTTTGCTTTGTATTAGTCCTAGCTGCAGAGTTAGAGCATGAACAGGGAGCAAATTGTTTATGGGCAAGATTCTGACCTTGCTTCTTGGATATCTCTTTGACAGCTTGTACTATATCAGAACATTGTCAGGGGTGCTTTGCTGGTGACAAAAAAAAAAAAGTGTTTTAGAAATGGCTATTCACAGGAGATACAGGAAAATAGCATTAGTTATGTGTATTTTGAGAGCACCCATTTTCCCGAGTCAGATGTAAGGGCTCTGTAGCTGGAGAGCAGATCTCTATGTCCTAATAAATTTAGAGCATCAGGAGAGGCAGTAGATCAAGGCTGGCAATGAGAACATGTTATTACCCTTGTTCGCAGGCATGGATTTGGGACATTAAAGGAATGAGATAGAGATGGGTCAGAATTCTGCTAAAGCCTGAAAACTGAACTGATTAAGCATGAGATCAGGAGTCTGTGAAGTAACTGGCCCTGGTTCCTGAGGAGAGCAGAGCATGTTGACTGCTTGTTGACTTCTGGTGAGGCAGAACAGGGCCTAAGGAGGAGAGGGAGGTCATTTCAGCTGTCATGTTTTAGATACCAAGGACTGCTCAACAGGGAAGACATAAGGAACATATGGCGTAGTGGGAGGAGGTGGCAGCAGTACAGAAGAGCAGGAACTATAATGAGAAGCAAACTTTTGGTAGGGTATGAAGTTAGGAAATGTTGTGGGAGAGGGCAGGAACTGCTGAGAGTGTGGCTGTATGGAAAGGAGAAATCAAATCGCATACTAATGGGAGCTGTGAAAATGGAAAAGCCTTGGGAGGGAAATCTGAGTGTTGAAATTAGCTTTCATATGCATGTATGTATATTTTTTGTGGTGTTAGTCAGCCTGGAAGCCACTGAAATTATGATGTGAATTAGATCATGATTTTGAAAGGCAGATGATCTAACAGCACTCTTCCGTGAATTTATGCCAATATTTTACAATTATGATGGAATTATGTTAAACACAAGTCTTTTTTGGTAATGAAAATAATTTCAAAGTATTACAGAGAGGGAAATGCATATAGAGTTGCAAATTCACCAAAAGAAAAGAAAAGGAAAGGTGCACTGTAAGTAAAGCCATGCTCCACTTTCAGGTTTGGGATGGTAATAAATTGAACATAGAGCATTACAGAGACAGTGTCAGATATAAAATATATTTATCTTGTCAGAGAGTATACTAACGTTCCCAGATTTATGATCAGGTGCACGTAAGTGCTGGTCTTCTCATTAATCTTGATTTACAAACAGAAGCCTTCAGAACAAGGGGTCAGAAAAGGAAAAAGAATCATTGATGTGTCACTTGGATAACTCGCCTTACCAAGCTGCTCTCTACCTTTCAATGACACCTTTCTATAATTACTGAAAGGTCTTTAATTTTGTCTGTGTAAGGGCAGAATATGATGAATGAGAGGTGTTGCCTATGCCATTCCAATTGTGTTTTGAACAACTGATGCCGTGAACATTGGGAACAGCAAGATAATCCCTGCTACCATTGGCAGGACTTGATGCTGAGAAAGGACAGCAGGAGAGGGATGTTCTAGAAGGGGGAAAAACAGGAAGAGAATGTCTGAGGCCAGACACCTCCAAGGAATCCAAAATTTGGATTTGCCTCATCTCCACTAGAAAATTTTTCCACACCCACTGACAAAGAGGACATTTATTATTGTTGTTCATAGCTCTCCTACATGCTTTGTTCTGAGTTTTAAGATCTCTCAAAGGAGCATAGCTGCCAGGAGAATTTGCAATTGAAAATTCAGTCTTTAGTGTAGCGGGGTCTTGAGACATTAATTGCTTTGAAAAAGAGGACAAGGGCCTTAAGTTGGCATCAGATGCTCACTGGGAGCTATGGGGAAGGCTTGAGCACAAACCAGTCATGCCCTTGGCAACCTGAACCATAGAAGAGGTAATTGTTCCCCATTCCCTACCAGCTGGAACTAGTGTATATTTCCCTCACTGAGTTCAGAACACATTGAGTTATTATAACCCAGCCCAGAGGTGACAAATTCATGGATTACTGATGCCACCTAAGCAGCCAGATTTAGCAAGGTGTCAGACCCAAGACACCGCTTTGACAACTGCGGGCAGCGTGTTTTTCCGCAGAGGGGGAAACGATGTCTCCATGAGCTGTTTAAAGAAATCTTTCCTCTCAACCTGCATGTTTGCTCTGCTAGGATTCATTCACTTCAGCCTTGCTTGGATTCAGTTCAAGCCATCTGCTCCTCTCCAAGAGCTAATTTCCTGGAGGTGTCCTGGCATGCTGTTAGTGTCAGTGGTTGTATCCGTGGAGAACGCGGATGCTGACTGCCTTCCGCAGACTGTTGGCAGCCAAGCCTGCAGCACCTCTCCGTCTCTCCCAATCATTTTGCATAATTAACGAAGAGAAGGAAGGATTATGTGAATGCCTATGGGCTGTTCCAAGTGAGGGAGAGCAGAGCCTGTCTCCTCTCTTAGATCTGCTGGACAGCAGTGATAGGAACTGTGTTAAGGCTCTGTGTTAAGTCTACTTCTATTGCATATGGGAAGGTGTATAAATTAGTAGTTTCTTATCTCTT
>NW_010580212.1:278105-381092 GCF_000705375.1 Tinamus guttatus
TTTTTTTTTGTGCCTAATAGGAGTTATTTACTCAGAGCAAAAAACAGTTATTTAAGTGTCTGTATGCTGAGGCCTATCACTTTTCTATATATCAAATGTCTCTTCTAAATGGGTATGTGGCTAGTAAATATATGATAAAAATGTAAAACATAATCATGCTTAGCAAATTCAGCCCAGTTACCGTAACTGTGAATAGTGGGCTACAGCTAGGAGTCCCGGTGGACCCCTGGACCAGACAGATTTACAGGTGAATCTTGCATGTTTTGGTCACCCTCAAGTCCTTGTTCTCTGAGATCAGAGAATTCTCTGTTTCTGTCTCCTTCTGCTGTGTCTGGGGGTCCCTGCTCTCTCTGGAGAAGAAAGGTTTCTGCCCCTAGAGGAAGGTCCTCATGACAAAAGCGTTATGTCCAATAGAGAATTAAAAAAAAAAAATCAAACTCCTTGTGTGTAAAGACAAATAGGAGGAAAGTGGATAATACACTCTGGGTCTGCCTTATCCTAATGCTTTCCAATTCTGAAGGAAACACCTTTAAATGCCAGGATGGAGGAAAAAAACACCCCTGTTAAGTCACAGTCTGCAAGGCCAGGCAGTTCCTCTCTCATAGTCTCCTGCAAGTGAAAAATGTGATGTCTTGGTTCCCTGGTGAGGAACCTGGAGGCAATGAAGCAGTTTTCTTTGCAAAATCTCAAGGAAAACACAGTGGGGCTATTGCAAGGTGAAAAGCCCTACAGCCTTTGAGAAAACTCTCAAATAAATTATTCAAAAGCAAATTTCAAAGGAAATCAGACAGGGGGCCTTCAAATATCAAGAGGAGATATTGGAGAATCCTTGTAATGTAATCCCTGGAACTGCAGTCTGGTGAATGGAAAGCTTCCCTTTTGGACCTAGAGCAGAGAGTTCCTGACTGAGAAAACACCACTGTTGAGTTCAGCTCATGCTGGGGCCATTTTTGTTTCAGTTTTGGATGTCCTGTCTCGGTACTGGGAAGGTCAGCCGGGATGGTGACCATCATCCTTCCTGCAGAAACAAATGGACCTAGCAGAGAGAGTGAACGTGCCCCTAGCATTGATCGTTTCTATAGCCAGGTCCCACCTCACTTGTGGATATTTCCAAAAATGTTAATTTAATTCAAAATATAGGATACTTTATGTACAAAAACTCTAGATCCATTTCTATAAAACTGGAGCACTTAGGACTCAGTAACATAAAAATATCCCCTTTAGATAGAGGTTTAATAGAGGAAGGGAAGCCGCATTGTTATTCATGGAATTTTTTATTTTGTATTACTGATGGAAAACAAGGAAGGTTTCACTGAAATGGTGGTGAGATACTGGTGAAAGGGGATTTTGCTGAGGAAAGCTGTGTTCTATCTGGTGGGAATGAGAGACGTAGGTTGCAGCAGCAGGTATGGTGTGTGCAGCAGCTGTGGGTTGTTCATCGGTTGTGTCCATGGGGGAAGGAAGGAGCAGTGTGGCAGCTGTTGTTTGTCTTCTGAGCACAAATCCCAGTGCTCAGTGTCCAAGCTCTGTGCTAATAATACTGAAAGTCACTGATGCCCTCTGTATGCAAGACTTTTCACAATAATGTACACTTTCCCATATTATACCTGGCCTGTCTTATCTTTTATGATGGTACTTCTGTTGTTGCCAAACCTCCTAAAGGGAACAGGGCTAACGGGGAAGGAGGTTGACTTTGCACCATTTCCAATGCTTTGTGCCTCATTTCAATGACAAAGATTATATTAGAAGCCAAGTAGCTCATAAATTCTGAAAGTTATAGCTGTAGGCGGTACATAAAGGGGAAATTGGGACTGGGTAGGATTTGAAATTTGCATATATGCCCCACCCACTGCTATTTAATTTACATTTGATTTGCATACATCATAGTTAAAAAATATTCATGCGGCACTTCTAGGGGGTGGAGATTGTATCAGTTTGTCTATGATTTATATCAGTTTTGCTTTAAGTGTAATTTTACGGAGTAGTTTGCAGAGCAAGCTTAAATTTAATTTTACTAAAATGATCAAATAACTTTTATCGGCCATAAATATCCAGTATTCTCTGAAAACAAATGCTGTGCTCATAAAGATGCTACATTAACAACATTGCAAGCTGAAATCTGCTGTTTATCAATTGAGGAATCACAGTACAATACAGGCAATTATGAATTTTCCCACACGTTGCAGGAGTAGTGACATCTGCCCTGAACCAAGAGGGTATTCAGAACTCATGCCTGTACAGAGACACCTTCTCTGGTAGGGATCGTGAGTTTGTGTTGTGGTTTAAGGGATGTTTCTTCCTTGCTAGCTGTGCTTCAATGGTCTTTGCAGATTGTGCACAGGAGCAGAGTAATGGTATCTGTCCATCCAGGATGGCAAATGACTGTAATGTAATTCTTAGATCATTGCTGCTCCGGTCTCATGTGTGGAGAGAGAGATGACTGGTATTTCAAGATGTTTTTCATATATTTTTTCTTTTTTTTTTTTTTAGTGGTACTTATGATGAATTCAGATTTGGAAAGTAAAATAACCTGCTATTGTTTGTTTTGTGACTGCTCTGACAGTTCAGAAATTGTAGCATTCTTATTTTTTGTTTATTTCTTAATTGTTATTTAGCACAAAGACCATTTCTACAAAGGCATTTCTACTTCTTTATTATGCAAGTAGGTGCACAATTTCCCAATGCACTGAAGCCACAGCAGTGCTGAGTTCCTGTCATTGCATTTTTCTTGCCTGGGAGGACTTGGAAATTCCACTGAGCACAACACAGAAAAAGCCATTTTTGTGCTTTCCTCCATAAGGATCTTGGTCCACATCATTTTTTGGCATTTTTAGTCTTCAAAACACCTTTTAGCCCTAAGCATACCTTTGGTCCTACATTAAAACCCTTGGAGTACTAGGTAATACTGTCTCTTCCTCCTCTTCTCATACCTGGAAATCTCACATTGGAATGAAGGGAAGTAAACATAGCCCTCCTCTGGCAGCACAGCAATAAATCTCGGTGCTAGGGAATATTTTTAAACAGTAAAGCAAAGACATCCTCATGCATTCCTTCAGGGAAAGCACTCTACAACTGTACAGTGTTCTCAGCTCTTGCTGGGCATAAAAATGAGCACCTGACATTGCTGTGTGTTGTGCTACCTGTAGGCTGCTGGGCCAGACAACTGCAAAGATGCCTTAAATGATCTCTGGGCTAACAAATAATAACATGTCACTCTGCAATACCTGAGCCTAAATTGGTTTGAGTCGGGAGGAAATGCTCTTGCTTTCACTCTAGCCTCTCTATACTCAAAATAACTCTGTTCTGAACGCGCAGATGGCAATAGCCATAAGCCTTCAAGCACATGTAAAACCACCTCTTAACCTGGCTGCCCTTTGCCCATGCGATAGGTATCAAGAAGGCCTGCTCTATTCTGATCAGTTTTGGAGTGCTTGGGGGTGTATCTGTAATCAGTGCCTCAGTGCTTCAGGAAAGCTTCAGAAATTGGTTGGTGATGTCTCACCTGTTATTTTCAATTCATAGGCGTTTGAAAAAACACTATCTGGAAGAGAAACTGAAGGACTATATTCCTATTTAAAATGTTTGCAGATACTGTAATTAGGAGAATGGGCCAAGAGTTGCCTTGTGTGCTTGAGATCCAAGAGTTTTTTTAAGAACTCTTTTTTGTTGCTTTTTAGCATTCAAAAGGAATTTCTTTTTAAAGTCCTAAGTATTAATTTGCCTCTGGTGGGCTGTTATCTTCTGATTCTTCTAAGAGTTCTCTAGTTTTGCTTCATTTCTGTGCTTATGAGTAGCATCAAAAATAGTGTGCTTGCAGTTTTCCTTTGTCTAAGTTGCTCAGACAGCCTCCAGCTCCCCTTTTAGGTTAGAAAGGGATGTCAGTCTTTTCTGCTTGCTTTTCGTGGTGGGGAAATAGGTATGCTCATGTAAGCTCAGAATCAAGCTCTTGAAATCTGTTTCCTGGTGATCCAGGTTTGCACTTGAATGGTTTCTATTAAATTCAAAACATGACTGAACAAAGATGTGGAAGCGTCGTAGTGTGGGTCTATCTGGCAGACTGCTGAGCAGGATTTCTGAATAAGCCTTAGTGATTTAGGAGCCCAAAAGCGTCTTTAAAGATCTGAGTCCTTAGAAACGACCGTGTGAAATATGCTGCAAACAGCGGCACAGCAATCCCTTGAATGCATCGCCCTGAGATTTTCTGCATTGCTGCAAAAGGCAATGCCAAAGCGGCCCATGAGGCTGGATGATGAACCAAGCAGCAGAGAGGCAGGTGCCCAACCTCTGCCTCGTCCTGCCCAACGTGCTGTGCTGGAGGGGCTGAGCGATGCAGACTGGACAGCAGGGAACAGCGTGTGCCTGCAGGCAGCTTGTGGCTTCCATCAGAGGCATGTGGGCTCAGCGCCTGTGTCCTGAGGGAGGATCTTCAGAAGTGAATTAAAATTTATGGCCAGGCCACTGCCGAAATATTCACCTTCTTTCCCTGCTCCTTTGGGTTATGCTATGAGAGAACTGAAATAGGATGGGCTGTGTGTCCTCCCATAGCCCTGATCTGGCAGCACTCATGGATGCCGCGTGCTGGTCGGGGTGATCCTGAGCTTGCTCAATCTACAGAGTGTTGCTACAGCCTTAAAATTGCCCTGTTTACCTGCAAGAGTCCTTGCTGTCATCAGCTGCTGTTGAGTGCCCTGATGTGCTCGTGGGTCCACAGCAATGGGGCTCAGTTGCTCTCTGCCTGCACCTGCCCTAGCACATGTTTGAGCCTCTGGTTGCATATGGATGTGAGCGTGTGTGAATCTTGGAAACAATCTGAAAGAAAGCCAGTCACTGAGCGCTTGCAAAGCACCAGGGATGTGGTATAAACAAGTACCCTTCCAAGATTTGAATAAAATAGAGAAAGATACCAGGTCAAGCAAGAGACATGTTTAGAGAAAGAGGATGTGGGAAAGAAATCCATAAATATGCAATGAAGGAAGTGCGAAAACACATTCTGATTACAACTCTGGCTCTAATGTATGCAAATGTAATAGTTTCCTCCCCTACTAAGGAATCATGTACTACATACATTACATGATGTACTACTGTGTAGCAACATAGTTTATGACTCCTAGGAGAAGAAAATCATAATTCACAGCCATTAACAAAAATAATAGTGCCTTTACCCAGAGGAGCTTTCCTTAGAAAGCCTATTCAGAGTCTATCTAACCTAATTTAAGCAATGTCATGAGTTGGAACAGATCACTATCAAGTCTGTCATGCTTGTCATAACATGGCACTTGAATAGAAGACCTCCCTTCCCAGGAGGAATTCCTGCTACAGAACTGTATTATTTAATGGAGTTTAAGATTTCTTTTAAATTTCAGAGCTTGTTTATTCGAAAATTGTTCTGGTAAAAAGCAACCATTAGCCAGGTTTCATTTAGGGAGAAATGAGTTTTCATGTACTTGATTATAGACTGCATTCTTCAAAGTTATAATTAGCCAGTGACTGCAAAGGGGCAAGTCACTGCAGAAGAACAGAGCACATATCAAATGTTTTGCACCTGGCCTATACTTTCTCAGTGAAGAGAATTTTGGAGCATGTGAATGGATATTTATGTAAAGAAACATTCCCCCATGACAATCACCTGTCTCTGTCACAGCTTCACTCATCTTTCTTCCATTTCATGCGAGCAACTGATTAACTTACAGCTTTTAGTGCATAGCTAAGTACATAGCCTAAGAAGGAAATGAATGACTTAATGGTTCCTCCCACCAAACTATATGGTGTCAGCTGGCATTTTAGGTGAACATGTTTATTCACACCCTTGGATGCTTTCAGGCTCACCCCAGTTGCTGATTTACCTTTGGGTTTAAAGTAGCATAATGACTGTCACAAGATTTAGAAGTTCATATTAGTTAACCTTCACATGAGACCGAGAACTGTTCCCTTTGCCAGAAATTTTCATATGCCATTTGTTCATTTATTTTTGGAGCCCCTTGCATGGGTGATATGAGAGCCAGATTGTGGGCTCTCTGCACTGTGTTTGATTCATTAGAAGCACGTGTGGGCTGTCCTCATTTATTGTGGCTGCTCAGGAACCTCCTGTTTGCAGAAACTTTGGCAGCTTGTCACAGCATGTCAAGATCTGCTCATCTCTGGATAGCATAGCTGATGCATAATGTAATAAACAGAGATGGGGAAATTGCATTACTTACATGAAGTTGATTTCAGAATATGTGAAACTGGAGTTAAACTAATGCCTTTCTGTCAAACTATAAAAACAGTTAATTGTATTTTTTGGTCATTTTCCTCAATCCCCTCATTTTTATTTGTTTGTTTTCACAAAATCTTTGGATTTTTTTTTCTTTCCATTAAGAAGGAGTTGATAAGCTTTCTCTTTCAGATCAGGAGGTGTCAGAAAATGCCTGAATAAGAAACATAATGAAAGCAATGCTCACAGACGTATGGTATTTAAAAAGTGAAAATGGGTGTGAGTCTTTATAATTCCTTCCTTGTCTCTCACCTATTTGCAGACATATGTGAAGGGACCACACTGGGATCTTTAAAAATTTGAGTTTTCTGCTAGCTCTGACAGTGCTTTCAAAGGAAGCTTTGCCCTGTCCTGTGACAGTACCATACAGCTGATCAAAAGCCAGCTGAAGTCAAAGGAAGGACTTCACTAAAGTCAATGGGCTTTGTCTCAGATGCTGAAGGCATTATGATCACTCTCTGACTGATCCTCTTGATACCAGTTCTTTCATCAGACCCTCTGACAGAAAAAGAGAGAAAATCCAGTCCCTTCTGGCTAAAATAGCAGCTAAACACAGAGTTTTGACAGACTAGGACTATGGAAAATCAGAGTTTTCTAACATGGAGGAATGGTAAACACACACTCCTCAAAAATCCCTTGTTCTTCAAAGTGGGCTGGACATCCTGATGCCTCCAACACAGTGTCTTTTGTAGCAAGGACCCATGGTAGAGTGGAAGGAGTATGTCCTGCATCTCAGCTGGACCACGGTAGGATCCTGAGGAGGATGGGCTTTCTCTTGGGTAGCTCTGAAGAGAGCTTGGTGCCATGCCATGGTCAGGGGACAGAGCTGTGAGGGGTACGTGGAATGTGGGGCAGTAAAGAGAGAAATGAGGGCATCAGCTGGAGACTTATGATAGCAGTAGTGAAGAAAGATAGCTTGCAAGTGACAAGGAAGCTGGGTTCCTAGCCTGAAAGAGATATTTAATGAATATTCAAGACAAAAATTGTATGAAGTTGCTTTTGCTTTTATTTCCATCTCTGGCATCTTGATACCAAAAATCTGTAGCAGAGACAACATGCATTCTGAGCTGTGTGTGTGTGTTTTTTTTTTTTTTTTCTCCTCCCTTTCTCTCCATTTTAACTGCAAATTCTCAATTCACAGATTCAGTCACTGGTAATCAAGAGCCAACGAGCTGGTGATAGATACAGGGCCATAAAGCCCAGCTAGAAATTTTAAGCCGCTTCTAACTTAAACAAGAACAGAGAGCTAAACAAATCCCTCTTGATTCAATCAAATACCTCTTCCCAGCCAGCGAGAGAGCCAGGCTTTGGGTGTTAGATGGCTGGCCTGAGTGGATTAATATCTTGCTTTATATTATCAGACGAGTTTCATCTAGGAATAAATCCTGTCTGATCTCTGTGAACATGACACAAGATTATTCCAGCGAGTGCGGAGGCTGAGATTTTGGCATCGCAGCTGTGCGCTGAGCCAGGGCTGTGGAGCAGGCGGTGGAGAGGGGTCTGCACTCGCTCAGGGCTGGGGGACAGCGATGCTGGGTGCCAGGGCGCTTGCTGCTCCTGACCTGGGAGCCTAAGCCCAGCACGTACCCCTGGAACCAGCTGCCCTGTGGCTGCTGGCAGCCCTTTAATTGATGCCCATGTTTAGCCCCTGTTCATTCAGGGTAAATTTACTGTGGAGAGAAGTAATTCATGCATATTTTTCCCCATCATGTGATTCCAGATTGCCTTTTAGTGGATTAAATCACTTCCTGTGCTTGCAGCCTTGCTTGGTGAAGTCCTTCACTTGGCTTGTTTGGGTTTCTGCTCTGGAATGGGTAGAGAGGTGGACACTAAGTACAAAAAAGCGGGTGTGGGAAAGGACAGGGGAAAGAAATATGAGAGGGAATTTGTTCTCAGGTGAAGTGGTTGCATCCTATTCCTCTCTGACTGAAGCCACAGGGCTCAATCTATTCTGCCAATTTCCACGATTCCTCCCATGGGAAATGCTGCACAGTGCTTTAATTAGCCATAGAAAGACATTTGAAAAAGCTCAAGGCTTTTTACTCCTTCCCTGTGCTTTACTCATCTAGTACATGCACCTCCCTTAGCCTTTCTTTCTTGGTCTGCTTCTGAGGTTTCTCCTGGTTAGAAAAAAAGAAATGTGAAGTGATATAAGCTTTGGTCAAGGAAAAGCATTGTAGTTTTCAGCTGATTTTTATGTTAACTATTCTTTGTATTTATACTGTAATGGTGTCTAATTCTAGATGTTATGCTCTGTGTGATCCAAAGACAGAGCTTATTTGGAGCCTGCAGTGAAGGTAGATTGAGCCTGTGCTGATCCTGTAGCCGTTCCTGGGATTTTGGAGGGCACTCGCTGGGCATCAGCAACAGCAGTTAGTGTGCAGGGCTGCAAGCTGGGACTGCATGAAACTACTTGTTTCCAGAGCTGAGGTGAATTATATGATTTTTTTAACCTCTCCTCTACATACTCAAATCAATACTACACAAAAACACATAGAAATGTTGTCCTTTTTTCTTAAATCTAAAATTATTAATTATTACTATTAATTATAAAATTATTAAAAGTTATTTTTCCATGCTGAAACACTTTGGCCTCCCATAGCTATGAGTTGATCTCTCATTTGAAAGAGTTTTTGCAGCCATCAGTTAAGTAAACATTAGAGGGTTTTGATGCGATATGTGTCCTCTGGAAGATGCCCATGTTTATTTTTAAGCTGTCTCTCACCTTGTTCCCTTTTGTCTTGTTTTGTTTAGCCCTCCTGTGGAAGCGGGTTGAAAACTCTGCCTCTTGTTCTTTCATCTCATCTTGCTTGATGGTGTTTTTGGCCAGCAGAGCTTTGCCTCCAAACCCACCTCTCCTTGGCAGGTCTCAGAGCTAAATGTGAAGCCAGCAACGCTCTGATCCAGCTTCCTCCCTCCTCACAAAAGCAAGGAGGAGTAAAAGACCTTTGAAATCAGAGTGAAAGTGGAAGCAATCACTTAATGACATTGTGAGAAAGAAGAAGGAAAGGGAGGGTGCTAAGGATGGGCAAGATAAAATGGAAAGGAAAAATAAATGGGTGACCCAGTCCAGCTCCACTGGGGATATGGTTGAACAGGTTATGGGAAGCACCTAGCCAGCCTTGGATAGGGGCTGTGGGCTCTTCACCAAGAGAAAAACACATCCCAAGGAGAAAGATATTAGTGCAAATGGCACTTGCAAACAGAACTCGGTAAGGTCTCCCAATAATGGGGATCCTCAGGCTGGCAAAACATCAATCTTTCCTAAATTTGTCTGGCAATCCTGATCAGGATTAAAAAACTGGTTATTATATTTTTCCCTTTCTTTCCAGATGGAAAAAAATATCATTTTCTCTCTGTCCAAAAGGAATGAGTCGTTTTCTTGCCAGTCTTTAAATTGGCCTCCTTGGGATCATGCTCTGAGATGGTGATGTCTCCATTACAGAATAGAGACAACTCTCACCTTGCCAAAAAGGAGAAGAAAGGAAATTGGTGGTTAATGTAATAAAAACTGTTCAGAGGACGTTTGTATAAAAAAAAAAATCCTACAGACAGATTGCTCTCAGACTGTGCCTTGTCTTAGGGTCTCAGCTATGGCTTCTTCAGGGATTCCTGAGCCCAATTGAACCCTTAGGGCCCTAGGGAAATTTTTATATATGTATGTGTGTGTATATAAACATATATGCATACATTTGTATATATATATATAACACATTAGCCTATAAAAAAGCCCATAAGAATCTTTCTATTGACTTCAAAGGCCTTTCAATCCACTGTAGTAATACAACTATATATTTGTGGCTGATTTGAGGATTTAGGGAATCTCTCTTTGAAAAACTTATGGAGACTGCTTGAGATGATAGCATTACTCTAGGTAGCTCTATTAAATTACAAACCTTGGTCTGATAGCAGTTTTAGTCTGTGTTGCAGTTTTTTTATTTCTGACTTGGAATGAAAGCCCCAGACATAGTGATGGAAGATTAATAATGGATCATTCTGCTCCTGGAGGAAGACTTGTTTACTGCCCAAAGGAGTAAAGGTTGGGAAGTGACAGGTCATTTTGGGGGGAAGTAGCTTAAAGGCCATGCACTGAGGCTCATCACTTGTTCAAGGGAGCGGGAAGGTAACTGAATGTCTTGAGGATCATTTCTGACAGCAGAAAAGTGACGAGGCAGAGTATTGCAGGGGGAGATGTTTCTGCAGACGTGCAGAAGTGGCTTCCCCAGCCTGTGCTCAAGCAGCTGGAGAATCGGGGAGAGCTGTAGGACATCACCACATTCAGTCAATTCCTTATATTTTAATTCTGCAAGTGAGCACTGCAAAGACAATCTACCTGAGCTTGTACCTGGATTGTACCTTATCTTGTGTCACTGAGGCCAGCATAAGCTTTCCCTGAGCGGGGCCAGCTGCACTGTGTTCAAGGTATCCAAGGACCATGCCATATGATTGTGCCTTATTTGAAATGCAGACTACAATTCTGAAACATCCCATATGCATCTGACCCTCATCAAACTAGCTGCAATACATAATAAATTTTCAAGCTGGGGAGAAGGTAATAGGAAAAGATGTATTAACTCATATTTTGAGTCTGCTGTAAATTGCACTCTATGAGGGAGAAGGAATAAAGGAGATTAGTGGAGCTACTTTGCTCGATGGTATGTGTGGGCAGATCTATGTTTGAAGGCTCTATTCGTGAGCCACGAATTTTAATAAAAACATTTCTAAGTATGGATATTAGCCGGTAGAAAGGGGTATGATGGAGCAATCAGAGGGTAGAAGAGAGGATGTGCTGTATGTAGTACCTTAGCAAGTGGTTGGCCTTGGCTGTATGTTAGTGGATTATAAGACTAGTGAAGAAGATCTTCCAGGAAAAAAAGAAAAGCTCCAAGTCTCTAAGATAGCCCCTTCAGAGCACTATTTATTGGGCACTAACATGACCTTAAGGATCTGGGTCAGGATATTGAGTCTGGCCAAAAATAAGCCTGAAGGCAAGGAGTTTGTACATTTGCAGTAGCAGTATTTCTACCTTCAAAGTATAATGTCAATGCAACATTTGACATTCAAGGAAGAATAAAGTGTGATGATGCAGAAACCATGAATTTGAATGGAATGGCCACAGCTAGTCAGGATCTTAAAAAAATAAATAAAAAGCTTTTTCTCACTTATTTTCCCAAGTTCAATTAAAGCTTTGAGCTATTTAGCTGTGTAACAGCATGGTAGAGATAACAGGTAATTGAACAGCATCTAAAAACTTGGAACCAGTTCTGTGCTGGCACATATCCATGAAAGGTAGTGGCATCTCCTACCGTGCCATGCTATGCTGGAGGCAGATAACTGATGCTACAATGGCAGAATAGAAATGAACCCTGCGTTTATTTGTGCAAGTCTGAAGTTGCATCCATGTTTGTCCTATAAGCCATTGCTTTTTTCCATCAGTGAAAATATTAATAAGAGTTTGCTGGTATTAATGGTTCTGCCTTGGCATCTGTAAAATAGGCTCCAGAGGATGAAGGTAAGTTGACTCAAGGAATCATTAGGCTGGAAGGATGCACAGCAAAGTCTGGATCACCATTGCCCTGTTGTTCGGCAGGAAGGTTGCCCTATCTGTCTTTCTGAGCTTTATTTTAAATAGATTTTATAAGAGAGAGCAGGATCTTGAGCCTTTTTCAATCTCACCAAATTAGATTTTGAAGTATTGCTGAATCCTGTTATGCAATCGCAAGCAAAATAAAACCAAACAAAAAATGAATTTAAAACTAATGCAAAACAAACAAACAAAAACCAACCAAATAAACCAAACCAAAACCTTCCAGGGATTTAGCCCACCTCCTTTGCTTCCAGTGTGCACATTGTGTTGTGGGGAGCTGGTACCAGCCCTTGTGCCACTGGAGACAGGACGGTTTATGGAAGAAGGAATTCTTGTCTCGGAATGGCCAACCTAGGTGCTAACTGCTCATAGCCTAGAAAATACATCAAACCCAAATGACTAGAACTTGTTTTCTGTGGGATATTTTTTCCGTTCTACTGAGCCCTTATTTTTTTCCCCACTCCATTAGCTGATTTATGCCTCTCATCCTGAACTATATCAAAGCCAGCATTTAGTGCTGTTTATTTACTTTGGTGTGCATGTAATTTGCAGGTGCTATACTATATTTTTATATACTTAATTTGTTCATTTCCATGTATAAAGCATCCATGAACTTCCTGACTTCTGAGCTGAAAATATGATAAGTGGGTTATATTATGCAGTAAAGGGGTTTTAATACAAAAACACTTTGATATAATCAATTATGTACTAGCTTAATACAAAATGATATTAATGCATGAATCAATAAGGGAAGCAGTATAATAGGATCCTCATGAGAACATAAAGCTGGTATTTATTAAAGACGTAAGTTTTTTGTTAAGAAGAAATACTTTGTTTTATTCATTTATTTGATAAGCAGCTCAGCTATGCTGAATGGAACGATTTCATTGTATATTCACAAGGAACTCTCACATGTATTTCTCTCTGAGTCCAGAATTTTATTAAGTAATATAGATATCATAAAAAAGCAATTGGCTTATGGTCAACAGCATAGTTTCCTTTGAGCAAAGAGGAACACAGAGACTTTGGAAATACACTTTTATATTAATTGGGCTCCACCTGTTGATACAGACTGGTGAATCTGGGTGAGATTATGCCCAGTTTCCACATAACAGGATCCAAGCAGCCCTCAGGATTATTTTTGTCAGATTGCTTTTGCAGTTTATTTCTTCTCTATGCCAAACTGTAAATGTTCAGCTCACTCCAAAATTGTTTGTTAAAGCAGGTAAAAAATCAGCCAGAGAGGACTTGGAGGTAACAGTGTCCTTGAAGGTGCATGTAGTGTACCTGGGTTGGGTGGTTAGGAGCCAGCTGTGGTGTTTTGTGGTGACAAAGTGGTGCCTCTCCTTTTCTACTTCAGTTTAGATAGGAGCCCAGATCAAACCTAAAACTGGATTCTGAACTTGGAGGAAAATATGGCCGTGATATTGGCTGGTTGTGGGGGGACACTAGCCTATGTTTAGCTTGAGCTGAGCTGCCCAACTGCATTGCCCAGCTTGGCCAGTGTTGGAGCCAGGAGTGCTATGAGCATCATCGCCGGAGCTGTCCTAAGGACAGTCCTCACATGGACGTGCAGAGCAGCTGAGCTGGTAAGAAATCTCACTTGTTTGTGCATTACTCTGAATTTCTTGTCCCCAGCACATCACAGTATGATGGATAACCACCCAAACCATAGAAAAACCTGAGACATGGGAGCCCTGCTATCACTAATGAAGACACATGGTCACTGGGCTTGATTCAAAGACCATTAAAGCTTGCAATTGGTTCCGGTGGGAAATGGAACAACTCTTTTCTTGAAGAAGTAGAGACATACATTAAACCGTAATTGGGAACAGCCTCGCAAGGATTTTCCCTCTGAGGAGAAGGCACTTTTGCAGATATAATTGTTTTGGAGGGATTAATTATTGCTTGCAAGTTTCCCAGTGTGAATGATAGGGTTTTTTTCTTCCTCTCTCCGAGTGGAAGAGCTCTAACAGTCTTATCAAAGGGCTGGTGGCTTTACCTGGCATGCACTGGATAGGCTGCTGCTTTAACATATATACACAGCAGTAGGAAGAAGTTTTGTGCTGTTAGGCTGAATATTTCTCTATTATTCTTTACCCTGCAGCACAGCACAGTTTGCCGCAATTGATTGACTTAGCTGGACAGTGAGATAAAAAATTACAAATACAGCCAGTTGGAAGCTGCTCTTTTGCTGTGATTAGATTTAAAACAGCCACAACCACAGCCATGTCTTGCCTGCGGTCAGATTAACAGACCACAGATTTGGGGCTTTTTACATGTTAATTTTTACTCAATTTCAGGAGGGTTGGAAATCATCATCCCAAAAAACGCCTCAAGGGATGGAACATGGGCGACAGTGTGAGCTACCGGATAATCATTTCCCCCCCCTAATTGGGAAGACATTGCAGAGAGATGATGTGCAGGAGAGGGGAGCAAAGATAGGGAAGAAGAAGTGACATTAACCTGGGATGGGGCAGAAGGACGCATAGCAGGGAAAATAGATCCCTGGAAAGAGAACCACCAGCTACAAGTGCCTTGGTGCTCCTCCTTGCTGTTCCAAGTAGCACGTGCAAATTTTGTGCAGCATGTGAAAACCAAGTTTTCTTTCAGCATTTTCCTCTTTTCTACTCAGGCCACCCTCTTTGTGTCATCAAATCGCAGCAGAGAGATTTGGACTGAATGGGAAGCTGCTGTTTAGTAACTGTGGCTCCATTAGTATAATAAAGCAATCTTAGTGCAATGAATTTTAAAGGCTATTTTGTCTGCCTGGAGAAATGTTGATTTATAACTTGAATTCATCAAGCTTTTTGCAATTAGCAGGACATTGTCTAAAAGTTATAGAGCATCTTAAGCAGAAATAAACAATCATCTGTTTTTCAAGTTATTTCGCTAAAACATCTCCTTTTATTTGCTTAGCCAATTAAATATTCTCGGTTAATAAAGAAGCTTCTGCAATCAGGCTAGGCAAATTTAACTATATATTTATAGAGAGTTGATAGCATTGTCAAGAGCTGCTTCGTGGAAAAAATTATATACGTGGGTGAATGGGTTGGTTGGTTTGTGTTATCTGTACTATCTGTTTGGGCAAATTTATAATCTCATCCTAGAGCCTCGAGAAATTCAGTTGTATTACTTACTAATATAAGAACTACAAGAAAATAAAAAAGTACTGTTGAATGCTATATTAGCATAATTCTGAATACTTATCTATATCACAAGGCATTATCAGATATGCTGTCAGAGAATGAGATTAGGTCGAGTGCCATACAATTCATTAAGCAAAATCATTTTTAACTCAAGGCATTCAAACCTGACACATTCCTTTTAATGAAACTCTGATTTTTTTTTAATAAAATTGCTTAGCAAAAATAGAATTCCAATCATGAATCTGATAATGTATTCAAACAGATATCAATTAAAATTTTCATTATATAGGACACTTTTTTCAATTTTTCATGAGATATTCAATTTTTAATCAGTAATTTCTGGGGAAAAAAGATATTTGGGGGAAAATAACTTAGAAAAGTTTAGGCAAAAGCTTTGCATAGACCCTGTTGCATGATAAAGAAAACCTGTTTATAAGATTTTTGTAACCTAAATGGCACATGGTTAGACATATCTTTTTACCTGCCTTTTCCACATAATGAAAAGGTCACTTGTATCTTTTTTTTTCTTTTTTCTTTTTAATGGAAGGGGCTAAATGGCACACGGTTAGACATGTCTTTTTACCTGCCTTTTTCACATAATGAAAAGGTCAGTTGTATCTCTTTTTCTTTTTTCTTTTTAATGGAAGGTAGAAAAGTTTAGGCAAAAGCTTTGCATAGACCCTGTTGCATGATAAAGAAAACCTGTTTATAAGATTTTTGTAAGCTAAATGGCACACGGTTAGACATGTCTTTTTACCTGCCTTTTTCACATAATGAAAAGGTCAGTTGTATCTCTTTTTCTTTTTTCTTTTTAATGGAAGGGAGAAGAGTTGACCATTTAGCATAAATTGATAATGTAATGTTTTGAGAGCTTTTTGTCTTCTTCTGGGTATGTGCGGATGTGTCCATCTGAACTTTGTGCTCCAGATGAAACACCTGGTCTTGCAGTTGATCAGCATCAAGCCTGAAGGACTTGCTGGGTGATTCCCTGGAAATACAATGTGGGTAATCACAGACACTGCCCCAGAATAGAGAGAAACTCCCATAAAACAGTGCAGTCCGAACTGAACTGTGAAAACCATGTGTCCTCTGTGCATTGGAGAAATGTAACCAGGCCAGGGATGCTACATTTGAGGAGACACAAAACGCCACCTCCCAGGAGGAGATGTGGCAGCTCGCGTGGGTATTGCACCAGCCTACTGTATTTTCTTCTGGACAAAATGTTGAAACTTTTTCCTCAAAAATTCAGTTTTTGAAGACCTCTTCCATTCATGGATAGCAAAGACAACAAAGTCTTGTTATTTCCCCAAGGACAGAAATTCTGAATTAGTATTGAGTTTTACTGAATGCCATAAAAAGAGAAAACCAAGGCTGCAACAGGCACTTGATATATTGTGAGCAAGCTGTACATTTACTGCTATCTACCAGAATCATTTAGATCTGAATAAGGCTCTGTTCCTGTTACAGGCAAGTTTTCCTGTATTTGCTATTAAAACACTCCATTAGTGCTTCTTGCTTGCAATACAAGCAGATGCTACTGGAATTCAAGAGAGATTTAGATTGAAATACTAAGCAATGAAGAGGATGTTTGCCTCAAATGTAACCTTTGACAAATGGTGAGTATGGAGTAAGTGGGTCAGCTTTGGAAGGCTAATGCAAGCACCAAGTCATTTGCTTGTGCTCCATCTTAGTGTCAATTATTGCGGATGCATTTAAGAAAAAACTTCTGAGCCTCTTAAAGTTATAGAATGGAAATACTCCCCCATTATGGTATTTGAAATAACACATGATACTTTGCTTTCCTATATGGATTCACAGTTATTTATTATAGGAATCATTCATAGTTATTATAATAGTTTTTCTCCTTGCCAGATCCTCATTGGCTAAAATACCTTTTGGTTTACTATTAATGCACACTGCTGCAGTGAACAATTTTATAAGTTAGGAATAAATAAAAGCCTCGCGTTACACTAGTAACTGCATTCAAAAACATTTGGTTTATCAGGCCCCTGCAGTGCCTGCTATGTGCAGATCTTGCTGTAGGCAAGTGTAAAATGTGCAACATGCAAGTCTTAATGATGGCTTTGGCTCACTATTCACCATATTTATAGCAGCAAAAGGATTCCATTTTAAAAGCAAAATATGACCTCAGGAAATGCAAGGTTTAGATTCCTGCCAATTCCTATTGCACTTTCCCAGGGAGGTGTTAAACCCATCATCAGTCATCATGGATGAAATCAGTACTTCTACCTTTCAATGTTGTTTGACTGAATGTGTGTAGTGAATGACAAGCTTGAAGTAAAATAAGGGTACTGTGCACTCCTGTCCATATGCACATGGACCCCATTGGGATGAAAGGCTCGACCAAAACTCCACATATTATTAATCATGCAGAATTGCTCATAAAACTGAATTTCCTTTGCTTCTCTGAAAGCCTCCAGTTGTGGCTTCTGCTCTTTTTTGCTGTGTCTTTAGTGCACATAGAGAAAGACAAATTATGATGTTGAAAAGTGATAATTTACTGACTTTTCCAACAGTTGTGTGACAGGAATAAGCCAGCAAAATGTCAGAATCAAATATGGCTAGAGCAGGTAGCTATGGAGCAAGATCTCTAAGCATATCCAGATTACACATCCAGATTTTATCCTTGGGCCATTCTAATGATTCGGATTGGCCTCAACCTATTTTTTTCATACAAATAGAACATTAGGCAGTAGACTGTTTTATTCTCTGTCAGAAAGAATTCACTGTTATGTTCAATTTCTAAACACCGATCTAATCAGGAGGTTATTTGAAATAAAACTTCAAGAGACTGGTGGTTTTCTAGCACAAGATACATTGTAGGATACAAGATACAGCAGGAGGCTGGTGCAGACTCTCTCTTACCACATAGAGCACGTGTGGGTTGGGATAGGGGAAGTGTTTGCAGGGCCTAAAGAAGTCAGATGGTCGCCAGCATGATGGTCTGTTGGGACACGGAGCTGCTGAGCACGCACGTTGGTTTGCAGCAGAGTTCAGTGAGAGCATCCTTTGAGCACCGGCATTAAAGCATCTCCTCCAGGGAAGCGAAAGCCTGGAGGAGGCGTTGGTTGATAACACCAATCCATTGCTCTTTGAGGTAGGTAAGAAACATCCTGTTACCACCTGATATGCGGAGACATCGAAGTGCACTTACACACGCACTTTAAAGACTCTCTGCGAGCCAGAATGATACAAAGAAGTCTGAACATCAGAGAACTAAGCCCTGAGGCGCAAAGGCCATATCGGTGCTTGAAAAGACTCCTTTGTGCTGCTGTGCTGGCAAACCTTCCTAGGAGGAGCGGAGTGTGTGTAATACCATACAGTAAGAATATGGAGAGATACATACAGGTATGTCCAGGTTTGTTCACTTCTTGGGACTCCTGTAGGTAATAAAGAAATATCACAAAAGACATTGCAGTCACTGAATAACCTGTCTACACAGGCAAAAAAGTTTGGAGTGGCTTCACAGCAGCAGGTCTGAGCCTGCACTGAGGAGGAGCGTGAGGTTCTTATGAGGTTCTTATTCTTGCAGACGTGACCAGAAGACACTATTTTTTATATTCTCACCAGACATACGAATCTTCTTGAGTCCTTTGCTGAATCTCAAGTTTTCCTCTGTTTTTTTTTTTTCCCTCCTGTTTACTCTTTCTTCTTTTATGTTCCAAGTGGCTGTCCTTTAGTCTTTTCCTACTAGGGTCAATTTTAAGTCTTTCCAATATTTAAAGCGATACCTCACATTAGTCTGCACAGGGGGTTGCTCATGCCTCCCTTTTCTCCTTGTGTAGTGGGAGCACTGAACAATTCTTGAGAAGAAAGTGGCTGGAAGGGTAGATTATTTTGATGAGAGCAAGGTGACTATGGCTACCTACTTTTGAATATTTGTGCAAGTCTCTCTTTAGAACCATGAATCGCAGAGGCAAAGGGGAAGCCTGGCTGGTGACACATGCAGTGTACGGCTGCTCATTTTATACAGAGCTCAGAGCTTTTGGCTCAAGTCACAGCATTTTAGAAAAGGTGATTTCTGAGACCAGTCCAAAGCTAATTGGTGCTGTTACTGATCTGCTTTAAAAGCCATGATTAAAAACAAGAACGGTCACAGTTCCTGCCAGCTGTGGGATGCTTTGTGACTGCCTTGTCCAAATTACATATCATTCCCAGAAAAGATTATCATTTCCAGAGCCCTATGACTGTGTTGTGTCTTTTAAGTTCCTGATGAAGTTACCTTGTGTTTCAGGTTTCCCTGTTTCTTTTATTTTCCAGGAAATGGGAGAAGAAACAGCTGTTATAAATCCTGTAAACCCAAAGGTGCTAGTGTAAAACAGCGAGTAGTTTATTGACTTCTTCTTACCTGGAATTTCTTACAACTTCTCAGGTGCAACGACAATCAGCGCTGACTTCCTACCCAACAGGTCAGTAGAGGCTTCAGACTCTGATTCAGATGCTGGATGAGTCATCCATGAAACATCCATTAGGACACAGACCTCAGGTATGAAAAAGGACAACAAACAACTGCAGAGACGTTCTGGAGTAAAAGTAACTTAAGGCACAACCAACTGCTCGCTCAGAAATAGGTGGTGATATTGGTGGTATGACTTCTTTCTTGATGGCCTGCCTATTTGTTTCAGCAAGATGCAGCCTTGCAACATCTATTGCAACCATTCTGTGATTCAATATGATTAAATGAAGGAGGTAATGGCCTTGAATGGCCTGCTGTGCTATGTGCTATGGACCACGGAGGTTCAGAGTAACCGTGGAGTAAGATAACACCATACTGGGAAATCACTTTGCCTTCTGTCATATTTGCCTATTGTTTAAATCATCTATTATGTTTTTTGAACGTGATCTTTAGAATCCAGGCACAAAAGGGAGGAGGTTCTCCAGTGGTGTTTTGTGCAGAGGTATTTGAGGGTTTCAGTAAAGTAACTCTTTCTGGTTCTTTGTGAAAACCTCTGCTCCTATAATAAATCTTTCCAACTCTCTGGAAAATAATCTAATTATAGTTAACACTATTATGTTCTTTGGTGCTTTGAATAGAGCTGTGGGTAATATTATGATTACTCCAAAGCGAATAGCTGTGTGGTGCGATCTGACATTTCATATTGTTAAAAGCATAAACATTTTATTAAAAACAACGGATAAAGGAAATTATTCATTTTCTAGGTAATATAACAAGAGAGAGGAAAATGCCTTTGTTTTCTGAACAATGGGAGAAATATGCTTTGCCAGACTCTGTTCTATAAATACATTTAATTAAAACATTGTATTCCTCTTCTCATGATGAACTCAAAGAGAAAGCAGTGGAAATCTAGCTTTCTCTTTCCTGAAATCTTCCCATATAACATCCAAAACAAATGAATACCTTCAGTGTAAGACATTCCAATCACTTGAAGGCTTATAACCACACCTGAAAAAAAGAATAAGATTAAACATCAAGGAATGGTATAAAGTCTGAAAATGTGCATTTAAATCTTCTAGTTTAATCTCAAACAGACAGTCCGCTTTATTTTTTTCCTCTCTCCTTTTTTTTTTCCTTAATAAAATCCCAACTGGAAGCCAATCAAATTGAAAATGTATTGGCTTTGCTTCACTTCTGGTGTAATTAGTCACATACTGTTGGATGCTGACTTTAGATGGCACAACAGCCACCACCAGCCTCTCCACAAGAATGGAAATGCAATTGAAATTTGCTGCAGTCCCCTAAGCTGCTTCGGGTGAATCTGCTTTATTTTCACAGCAGTCCTGCTGCTAGATGCTCTTAGACCAGGGAGGTTCCTGCTGCAGGCGTAATTCAGGCCCATGCAGGCACAGTCAGTCTCTCTGAAGCTTCAAGTGATCAGCCGATGTCTTGGGTGGCTGTGATATAAGATGCACTGGGACTGGTGATATAAGATGGGCTAGGAGTGGTCCAAGAGCAGCAGTAAGGGATGCTCTCTAGCAATCACCTCTTTTCCCTGTGGGACACAACACTGGAGCCCCTGTTTTAGTTGCAGCCCTTCCTGGTCAAACAGCACCACTAGCACCAGGCGGGTCTGCAAAGGGCTTTTTGGAGACGTCCCGACAGAGCCCAGGCTCACAAACCATGCAATGCGGAGCAGAATAAATCCAGGCTTTGCTGAAAACGTGTGTGAGCTGAAGAAAGTGCATCCGATATTTGACTAGATGACTGACACATTGTATCTCCCCCCAGAGAAAGCAAATATTTTTTCTGTCAAAACGTCTGTAATACAAACCATTCCCACTCCTTCCTCGATGTGGAAGCAATAGCTTCTGATTTTAATCAGTGCTGGGTTTTGTGCTCCCACTAGTATTAGAAATCCAAGAACACACAACGCTGTACTCTGGAGGCAACCGGAGCTATTCTTTTTAAGGTCACAGCAAATGCAATAATGCCAGCAGCTCATAGCACTCTTCATTAGGCCGTGTAACTTCCCAGCACATCAATCACTCAGTGGAGGGTGTTTACTTACTTTTTTTTTTCTTTATATAATTTTTATATATAGCAATTTGACAGGGTTTTCTCTGTTTTTGTTGGTAACCTATTTTGAATTCTCATATTCAGATCCATCTGACCCAATCATTACTGGGGGTTCAGTGATGAGGAACACAAAGGTCGTGGTGAGATCTCACTACCTCGAGGAGATGCTGAACCTGTTCAAGATCTCCAAAGGTGGCCAGAAAGCCGCTCATCCCTGCATCCCAGCAGTCCACCACAACGCTTAGTCCTGTCCTGGCTGAGAATTTAATAGCTGGGATTCGCGCTAGGAAATGTCTTCTCTTCTTTCTGCAAGTCAGCCCTATACTGAGCCTCTGCCACCTCCCTAGAGTCCCCAGAACTTCAAAAAGGTGATTTTTGGTCCATCATAATCCCAGCTATGACATTGAGGTTAACTCAATTCCTGACATTGTAACATCAGCATAAGCAAAGTCAATTAGCAAGCCTAAATCACTACTCACTTGGCCTATTTTGCAGTCCCAGAGATAAAAAAAAAATGCTGCAATGAAAAATGCCAGGATGCATTTGGCTGTTGTCTCTGAAGGCCATAGCTCAGGTGCTGGTCCAGCTCCTCCTGGCTATAGCTCTGGTCTCAGGTCTGGCTCCCCATGGCCATAGCTCAGGTGCCAGGTTTGGTTCCTCACGTCTATTTTACAGTGGTGGACAGAGCCTCAGGCCCTCCCTGCCTTTTGGAGGCTGCAGAGAGCAGCAGGGAGCCTTTAGCAAGGGCAAGGGCAGATGTTGGTTGTTGCCCCAGGCTCCATCATCCCCTCATGCAAAGCTCTCCTGCATTTGACTCTCTTCTCCTGCAGCCCCAGAGTACTGGAGACCTGTTCTGCCCTGAGACACCTTTCCTGCAGACCAGGAGAACTGAGGACATCACCTGAAAGCTCCTGAGCTCCAGCTCCAGGCCGTGGTGTTGCAGGACGGTGATGCAGGGGGACAGTCACCATCCTCTTCACAGAGCATCCCTGCACAGATGCTCTGCCCACCTTCCAGTTGCATGCAGCCACTTACACAGCAGGCCCTTTAGGGCTAATCGGGAATTTGGGCTCGGTTGGGTTATTTTGGTTTTCCTTGCCCTTGTTTTATTAGTCCTGGCTCCTGGGAGCTTGTGCAGACAGCGGTGCTGACAGCTCTGGCGCTCAGTGCGGCAGCCAGTGCATCCCACTTACTGTTTCAGTAATTGCAGACGGCGTGAGGACAGAGCTTGGTTCACACTTCTCGGGAGCTCTCATGCTCAGGGAGCTATGCATGAGAAGAAGGCAAATCCAGTGGGCACCTGCCTGCAGTTTGGCTTCTTATCCCCAGCCTCCACATAGGAACTGGAGGAGATGTAAATGTGCTCTAGGAGAGTGCGCTGGGAGAGCCGGCAGCTCCCCGGCGCAGGGAGTAGGTATTAATACATCATCTGCTTTGGGTTACACAAAACACACATGCCGAGCAACAGAAAGGTTGTGGAAAACAGCAGTATCGAGCCCTTGGACATGCAGGAGCAGCGTGAGGGGAAGGAAGGTGCACACGCAGGAGATGCTCCTTTGCACCAGAGCTCTGCTCTTCGGGCTGGGAGCCCCTGTGGTCATAAGCAAATGCTTTAAGAGATGCTCTGCTATTGCTACAGCATGTTGCACTCTTACGTGGGCTCTCTGGGTGATTTAGCTCCCTCTAAGCAAGGGGAGAGCACAGCCAGCTGGTGCTAATGTTTCCAGAGCAGCTTTGTCTGGGTGGAAGCTGTCCAGTGCACGCGGCAAAATGTTCTCACGATATTCTCATCTGTTTCAGATAGATGGAGTGTCAGGAGAGTGTCCCATGGGCTATCACAGAGAGAGACCCAAAAGATGGATGGGCAGGACTGGGGTGTCCCCTTGGCCATGGCAGGGAGCGGTTATCCTCTGTAGTACTGGGACTGGGAAGTTAATGTCTCCCTTCTCCTGCTTTGCACATCGCTGCTCACAGAGGAGAGAGAAAGGGGAGACTAAAAAGGCCATTAACAATAAAGAGAAGCTAAATGACTTGCTGGATGACATCTCTAGCAAAGGTCAAGAGATTTGCCCTGCCCCGTCCTGACTCACCCAACCCTCTGTCTCCTTTAGAGGCACCTCGGAGAGCTCACACGCCAGCCCAGGCATGCTCTCCCAGGAGCGCTGACCCTGTCTGTCCATCTCTCCATCCTCACATTCCTTGCTGCTCCAGGTTAGTGTCAGGTGGCACAGAATGGTTAAGATCCT
The DNA here is from genome assembly GCF_000705375.1 of Tinamus guttatus. The sequence continues at coordinate 301,837 of NW_010580212.1, forward strand.
CCAAACGCCAAGCATCAGTCCTAGACACCAGGGCTCCCATGGTTTATGGGTGAGCATACAGACAAGGGCACCAGGGGCCGGTGTAGATGCTGCTCTGCCTGCAGCAGCAACCTGTGCAAAATGGGGAAAAAGCAGGAATTTCCTGCACAAAAATAAGACCTCCCCGCACTGACACGCAGCCCCAGGGCAGCACGACCGCTCCAGACACTCAAGCGTAGAGCGGAGGTATTAGCCCCAACACCTCCAAAGGTTTGTGATCAGAGAAGCAGCAGTGTTTCTGGCAGGGCTCGTCAAGCATCTCTTTGTGGCAGAAATCTTCTTTTGGGGAAGATTATGGCTGCTGGATCCCGGAGGGCAGCCTGGCGATCAGAGCCTCCTGCCTGCGCTGCCTGCTGTAAGCCCCTCGCTGCTCGCACAATTTCTGCTGCAAAATTCACGTCCCTCTCCTAAAACTGTTTGCTATTGGGAATTTGGCTCAGTACTTGCTGTTAATCAATTAAATAGTTTAGCAGTTTTTGTTGTTGTTGTTAAAAGCCTTTACAGCAAAGACTCATCAGGGAATATGAAGATAATTGTCTTAAAGACAAACCCAAAGAAACCTGGCTGTACCTCTCCAAAGAGGTCACCTGCTGGGTAGCATCCCCAAAAGTTGGATAGGTGCCTCCAAGATACCCTACAGGGTATTTATGGCTTTGCAGTTCAAATAAGAGAATCACTATGGGTGGCTGTGGGATCTTCATGTATGTGCCATGTTTTTCTTAAACCTATAGAGGAATAAGACAGAATATTTAGAATCAAGTAATTACAAGGGTTAAGGCTTAATAGGGAATTTATTTTGCAGTTCATGGATATGAGACTGAGTAATTTCATACTGGGACATAGTAATAAAAGGACTCATTGAGCAGGTAGGTGTAATGCTGCCTATAAATAATCAGTAAATGTCTATGGGAAAAAGGAAAGAAAGAACATGTGCTTGAGCTGTATTTTATGACTACATCTAAACTACAGAGAAGGATGCTCAAAAATGTGTCTGCCTTGTTGGCAGCATGCTTTCAGGCCAATAGAGCAAAAAAAAAAAGTGATGGGGTGAAGGTTCCCTTTCCGAACCAGAGCAAGATTTTCCTTGAGTCTTTTAAATGGATTAGGGAAAAAAACATGTAGTTGAGAAAGTAACACATGCTTTAATGAAAAGGATTAAACGTTAGCAAAGCGCTTTCCTGAGGAAAGAGTATCAACTCTAAGGATGAGAACTGTCCTGCTAGAGCCGGGCATGAAACATGACTGAGTTGAAAAAGCAAATGGGATATTGCTTAAGCTCAGCTACAGCCGCAAAATAGAAAAAAACACATATAGAACTCATGCTGTGCTCTCACTCTGCCATGGCCAATTTTAGGAGACCTTCTGCAAAGGTGTAACTGCTCTTTCAGACCTTCAGGTCAGTGCAAGGTGTTTTAGAGTAATAGTAAACATTTCTGCCAGCGCTGACCCGCAGGGCTGCATATTTGTGCCCTTTCCTTGAAACCCTGCTGAATGATTTTGCTCAAAACCCAGAGACAGGTGGTGTTCATTTCCCATTTAAATTCAAGGCTATTATGTTGATAAATGCAATCCTGGAAGTGGGAAGATGTCTTATAATCTGACTGGGACACCATCCTTGGGCTCTCTGTTATTCTTTCTGTAGGAAACCCACACTTCTAAGTCCTTTTAACTGTCAGCTGTGAAGAACACATCTAATTTATCTTTCAGAAAGCTGCAGTGGACCTGTTTGGGAAGAGAAAGCAGTATCTGGCAGTTAGGTCTTGCACTGAGATGTGCACAGCCTGGGTTCGGTTGCTATCTCTATTACAGGTGTCTTGCCATAGGGGCAAGAATCAAACCCAGGATTTAATTGTCAAGCTGAGAGTCCCTCCATTTTCCATGTCAGTCTGCAGAATAAGGAGAAAGGAGATTGTGGAGCTGAGAAAGCAAATTAATGGGTCAGGAAAAGGGAACAAGCAAGCTGATGGCAAGCTGAACATTCAGACCTTGTGATGGGACAGCCAGGACACACTTCCAATGGGAGAACTATAAACCATGGAGGTACAGTGCAAGGCAGCTCCATCTCCGGTCCCCATGGCTTCAGAAGTGTGTGCCAGCCAGGATCACTCCTGAGATGTGCCTAATCCTGGGTACCTCCCAAACAGCTGGACCATTTGGTTGAACGTCAGCTCGGGCTGAAGTGGTCTGGGTTTCTCTCAGGGAGGTAAGAACCCCAGATGTAGTACCTGGACCCTGAAAATAACCATTATGCTGAAGGGAAAGTGTCATCTAACCAGAGTCATTCCTGGAACCCCCTCAACCCTGATAGACAATGACAGAACCACAAGGGCAATTTATGAAGTGATCCTGTAAACTACTGAGGATCCCTAAAACAGAAACCTCAACTGTATTAGTGGTAAATGAGGAATCTTTATTAGAAACTGTCCATGAATTAGCAGGTCTGTTCTGTGGACAACCAAATCATCCTATTCTCTACTCTTACTCCTTTTGTCAGACTGAATACTTCAGCACTCAAGTAAATAAATATAATGAGAAAATAACACTGACATGCTCATTTATCTATCCTGTCAAGACTGATCTGTGTTTTTGAGGTTATCCTGAGATGAATGGCTGTGAGAAGCCCCTGATCTTGTTATGAAAAGCACAGGCTGTCCTTTTAAGCAAGATGATAGATTTATCTGAAGGTCTAGCATCCCTTGAGTATTAATTGCTAAAAACAGATATATAACTATGAGAGTCATTTCTGGCTACTTCATTGTGTCTCTACAAAGAGAAGATATATCTAGATTTCAGCAAGCTATCCCCTCGTTTTACATGTAATGCACTCCATGAGAGGTTTATATAGATGTCTTGGCACACAGCCTGAAAGAGAGAAGCTACATGGCCAAAGATCTGCATTTTGTTTGTTCTAGCCCTTTTTGGTCCTATAAATTGGCTTTAATACTGCTCTAAGGCTTCCCGGTATGGCTGCAATGTGAGCAGCACCTCTATGCACACGCAGCTGCAGCACAGATGCACACACATACATGGGACATGGTCTGATGCAGCATGGGCAGCTGTAGGTAGCCTGTGCACAGCTGTAGGTGGCCCACAAACAGCCATACGTTGGCTACAGACCAGTCCATTATGTGTGTTCAGCTTTTGAGAGTCTCATCTACTCACCATGTGTTGCAGCAGCTCAAAACCCCCTTTCAACACAGCCAAATTAAAATATTTCTCAAGCCCAGGCTCTGATTTTATTTTGTTTTATTTTATTTTTTTCAGTTTTGTATGGAGAAGCCAGTGGGCCTAGATGGGAATTAGAAAGGCAAAAATCTGAGTTTATGTTGCTGTGAATGGAGTGGAATTGGGTGTTTAGTACTTACTATGGCAATAGCATGTAACTCTGCCAGGCTTGGAATATGCACCGAGAGCAGTCACTCCTGTCCCTCATTTCCTTCCTTCTTTGACTAACTCTGGTGAGTATTAATCATTAGGCAATTATGTTCTTTAAGATAAATCACCACAAATTTCTCCTCTGTAAACAGACAAACAGCTTTTCTTTGTAACGATTGATTTAGTTGCCCTGCAATTTCCTGTTTAATTAAACAGGATCAGTCAGACAAATGCAGGTTTTTAAGCACTTTGTTTCTGGCTTTGTTTCCTTCTCCTAGGAATGTACTAGGAATGATCTTATTTTTAATGGCACTGAGAGGTTAGCTGGGTTAATACCAGTCACTTTGCCCTTGGGCATTGATTAATATCAGCTCTGTCAGATAATCTCATATAAGGGAACTGTCAGCACAATTCTCCACTGTCCTTTATAGCCCTTGGCTTGTACCAACAGTGTGTCAGGCCATCCCAAATCACAACATGTGTTTTGCCCCGATACGGGGCAACTTTGCTCACCTTTCTCCTCAGCTGCGCTGAGCCCTGCTCAAAGGAGCAGAAAGTCTCTTGGTCCCAGGCATAGAGCTACACGTGGGGAACATGCAGGGAGAAGATCAACGGCGGCATCTTCCTCAGGGAGGAAAGGGAAATCTGTGAGCCCAGAATGAGGACCATCCTCAGGCAAGCTTCATACCAATAGCCTAAAATAGATATATCCCAGGCATGGCACCAAAAGGGAGATCCAGGCTGAGGACCCTTGTTTTGTGTGTCTTTGTGATCATGGTGAGAGACAGCACACCGAATGACAGCAACTTGGATCTGACCTGTAGGGCAATTTTGTATGATCTTCCTAAACTTCTCCAGAAGACCATCAGTCTCCAAAGTCGTGTTCTGACTCTGTGTGAGCTGCAGTGTGATGCAGATTGCTAATGCTGCAATGTGGGATGTGGTGGGCACCATATGCTTTAGCTGAGGGAGCTGCACCACAAATCAAGGGGAAGATGAGCGGGGCAGAAATGTCTGCAGAGACCATTTACTGTAATAGCAGTGCTGTTCTCCACACGCTGCAAAGGAGGATTCCCCTGCCACATAGATTATTGTCTTATCTCAAAACAGCCATCAAGATGAAGTCAAATTGCCTGGGACAACAGTTGACTGTCACATTTTTATTGGCTTTCAGATAAATGTTCCCTGATACTGGAACTGGCTGCAGATTCAGTCCTGCCACTTCTTTTATCCCTGTTTTTGTTTAAGCAATTTCTTAAAATGACAAATCCAAGGGATCGTTTATCTTCTTTCAATCTCTTCCTTTGTATCTGCCTGGGAATATCACTGATCATCTGATAAACAATTAGCACTCAAGCTCCTGCTGTACTTAATACAGCAATTGCATGACCAGGCAAAATTCAGGTTCCTGCTGCTTGTGCTTGCAAATGGCAGCAAGAGCAGTTTTTTTTTCCTAGCCGAGTTTTGTTTTAGCTATTCTCTTTGGGGTCTTAAAATGATCTTACTTATCAGTTGTGACCTGAGCTAGCCCTAAATCAAGTTAAAAGCTGCTTGTCTTTTGTTATTCGTTCTCTCTAAGTATAAAGAGATTTAAATGCCCCACTGCTTTATCTTAATCCTGTTTGATGCTTGGCCTCTGGTTGTAAGGACCCCTGGAATACTTCCTGATGCACAGGCACATAAAGGATGTTTGGGGGCTCATCAGGAAAAGGTAGAAAAGTTTCTTGCAGAGGTGTAAGATGCACTCGTCCAGCTGCATCTCTTGCCCTTTTGCTGTGCAATGGTGAAAGACAAAATACATATGAATGTTCTTCAATCATATAGCAAAAGGGCTTCATCCAGACTGATGTGTATGTCCCACACCTGGAATTCCCACTTACCTTAGAGCATGCACAGCCATGGTTAAACACATGTCCATCAATTAAATACTGAGGTCTGATACCACTGTGTGTCCTCACTACACAAATAGCTAGAGCTGTTCACCTGCCTTCCACATTTAGACATTTTGATGTGTCTTGGGGATCTCTCGTGCAGCAGTCATATTCATCTGCATGAGGAAAATAGTTATAACCAGCAGACTAAAAAAGAGAGTGAAAGCACAGACAGAATAAGAATTTTGCTGTGTATATGCTCAGTCCACCACTGCACACTGTATGTGGACAGGAATTGAGTTCACTGGTGGCCCTAGGGAACAGGATGTGCTCTTTATTTTAGCTAAGTACATTCCTCTCTCAGTATTTGCTAGGTGCTAGCAGAATTCATATAAAACATGGTAAAAGACATCCGTGAGTGACGATCCATGATGAACTGATGTAACTAGTGCCAATAAGTTTTGTGCTGACAACAAAATACACTGTAATGTTTGTCCCTGGTTACTGTGATGTGTTATGTGAAGCACTGTGTGTAGAGTAGGCCTCTAGAGCACTATCGTGGGCTTGAGGCCAGGGTGGTGGCTTTGAGCTAGTGCTACTTGCCTTGGAGCACTGTCTTTGGTTTCAAGAAGAGTCTTTAGAGACATTGCAGCCAGATGATTGAGCCTGGGAACATTTTCAAGCTTGAGGATAACAATATATTAAGGATGGACGTGATTCAGGTTCACGGGTGAATTTGTGCCCAGATGGGGAACACCTAGGCCTCCTAGTTTGACCTGTCTAGTTCCATTCCGGTAGTTAATGAAGAGCTGGACCTTCGACATCCACACCAGTTGACCCTGCTCAGCTTGGATGCTTGATAAGTAACAGCAGCAGGATGAGTACTGATGTTGACTAGCACTTCTGTGGCGTGGCTACCTCCCAGACACAGCTCTGGTGGGGCAAGATGTTATCATCCCAACAGTTTTTATGCCATCCCTTCACTTCTTACAAGGATCTTATCCCTACCAACATGTGAATACTCCCTAATTTGCTTCAGACAAAATAAGCCAGAGGGAAAGCCAGTGCGCTAGGGAGGCTGATGGTCTTTGACAGGGCGGGGGTGAAAAGCTCCCTGTATGGTGACATCTCCGGGTACAGCGAGATATTGAAGATGTCCGTCCATAGAGTAATACTGACAAAAGCGACGCATCTCTTCCCAAGAGTTCAATCGGTCTGCAGGAGCACGAAGGTGAGGAGGTGCCGCAGTGGGAGCTATCGGATGTGCAGGGAATGTAGCGGGCTGTAGCCTTCACCGTTGAGCAGCTGGAGCTGGAAGAGAGCGTCCCCGTCCCTTTGAGGCTGTCCTCGCTGCTTACCCTGCTGAAACATCTTCTCCCTCAGGCTAAGTGGTTCATGGCTCTTGGCTCATTGCTGTTACAAGACATTTATGTTTCACGGCAGATGGCCTATTGCACAATTTGCTTTTAAAAAAAAAAAAGAGGTAGATCAGCAAGCAGTGGCTCAGTCTCAGGCAACTTTGGGTTGAAATTTTAGCATTTCTTTAAAGCAAATGAAACAACAACAAAAAAAGCTGTGTGGAAAGGAGAAAATATTATTATAGTCAGATTTTTAACTGGGTTTTATAAGATATGTGGTTTGTATTTTGTAAAGACCAAAACATAATGTCACAAGTACCGTTATAATATCTAGCTTTTTTCCTTCAAAATACAAAATGATGAGTGAAAATATCCACAAAACTGTCCTCTGCAGCTGAACACACGTGAGTGCACTGCCTTACACAGCTAAGCCACACGGACTTTAACCTTGGCAACAAGGCTGTGTTTCCTACACCTGATTTCTGATCCGTGCCTTTTCATACGATTCGTAGATTTAATTTACAATATATATCCATATACACAGGAAAAGTATTATGACTTTATCTGCCCATGGAGTCCCAGCAGTCTTGGCTCACCAGATGTTCCCTACTCATTTAAACTGTGCGTTGAGCTTTGTTCAATATGATAATTTTAAAATGTGAAGAGGATGGGGACGCATAAGGAAGTGCTGGAAGTAGTGGCTGTACTGATAACATGTTGTAGGAGAAGATCTATTGCAGCATGTCCAGCTGCATTACCATAACTGTGGGTAATAATTGCTGTGCAAAAACCTAATGGTCATTCTGAGCCACAAGCTGTGTTTTGATTTCTTAACTCCTGCCACCTGCCCGATAACCTTCATTTAAAAAGAGGACCTCGCTGCAAGTAATTATTTAGTTATTTTGACCTGAAGGCCAGTGATTACCAGGTCAGTTTTGCAGCAGCTGTGACCGTGGCTGGCTCCCTGCTGCTGCAGGTGCCCTGGATGTGCAGCACGGGGCTTGCATTGCTCCCTGGCACGTGCTGACCAGGGCACGGTCAGATGCTGCTGTCCTCTGGCCAGACTGCATGGGCACAGGCTAGACCCAAAAAGGGACGGGTGGCAAAAAAGCCTTGCATGGCTTTCTTGAAAAAGGATAAGCAGAGTGTGGAAAAAAAATCCATTTTCACCAAGTCCACAAGTGAAAAATTCTGCTTTTTCACTGATTTAAAGGCAAACCCAGAGCTTCTGTTTCCTAAGTAAATTGAAATCTAAGAACTTTACATAGTAATATGAATATGTTCCCTTAAAGCAACGTTGCAAATCTTTATTGGAATGCAAGTTTAATATACATTAAATATGTTCCCACCCCACTGATAATTTGCTAAAATAATAATAAAAAAACCCTCAGACTTAGTCAAATTTGCAGTAAATCTGTTTTGCTACATATTTACAGTGAGGTCATTTTTTTTTCTCCATGAAATTTCTTGCATATAATTCATTTGAATGGAGTGGCTTCTATGTCACCTTTAATCTTCTGAATGCATCTTAATCCAGACTATAAATCCTGGAAAGGAGTAACCTATAATGAGTGCTTAGCCACAACTTTATGGCTGAACAAATGCACTTCTCTAATATGTAAACTGTTAAATGTTTTCTTATCGTACTGTAAGTGTGAATTAAATTATAATATGATGAAAAAGTAGCAGTTTGCAGTAATTCCAAATGTGGCAAATCTTCAGTAGTGCATAAAATTATTCACTGAACTGTGGAAAACATCAGAGCAATTCTAGCCTTAAAGCTTTTCTTCCAACAACCAAAAAGTGCCAAAAACAAGCAAGCATAGCTAAGCATTTCATCTTGGAAGCAGCTTATTGAATTAATAAGACAAGTCAATTAATGTAATGCTCTGTTGCTTCAGGATAAAACATGAAAAGGAAAAATATGGAGCTGTTTACTGTAGTGAGATCAAGCAACCATGAAGTCTGTAAGTTAAAGTTGCTCATTTCTCTAAATATTCAGGAAATGGTCAGCAGAGCCTACATAGAGCATTGTATATACTTTTTATATATATATATATGCAAGTCATCTGTGTGGTATAGATCTTCAACTTCCCAGCTCAACATTGGGTTAAATACCCATTTATTCCTGAGGCTGTTTTACCTTAACATTTGTATTTTTTTCATAAACCTGAAGCTGAATAGCTAGTAGCATTCACACCTGTGGATGTCAGGGTGTCTGACACTATCACTTGTGCCTGAGTCAGGACCTCCGAGAGCTCCAGGTGAGTGAAGTTATCAGTGATGGGAGAAGGTATTTTAGGTGGGTAGCGGCTTGTTATTTGGTTGGCTTGTCCGGTGTAGATCAGTGGAGAAAGCTGAAGGCTGCAACTTCTGTATTTCAACATCAGGGTTGGTGTTTCAGTCATGGAAACTGGTAAACTGGAAATTAAGGTTAGTGATTTTTGCTTTCTGGACAGTTCTTCAATTTTCATTTAACTTAATGTTAAGCTTGGGTGTGTTCAGAAATCCTGATTCTGCTTCTCTGTGAAAAAGCATTTGAGAGGCATGTAGTTAATTAGCGTTGAGCAACTGATTTTCCTTGATAATAGACTTTATTTTCTTAGAAACGTTCATTATTCAACTTTGGTTTTTGCCTTGCAAAAATAATAATAATAATCTCAATCAATAACTTTACCTGTTGTAAGCTTTAGTTTTTAAATTCTTAACTTCTATCCCAAATCACTGCCTTTGCTGGGGGCTAATCAAATTAGCTTAAATGGGACTGAAGTGGGTTAATAAGGACTGTAGCAAGCAACAGGCTGTTAGTGGAGATGAGCACCTTGATTATTCAGGCATAAAATGACTTTTGTGTTTTGCAGCAATGTGTGGAGATGAATTTACTATAGCTTTGGCTGAACTCTGTTGAGTGTGAGTGTGTGAAGATGGCCACAGAAAAGTTTTGAAGTTTCAAGGCTGCAGATGGTAGCAAAACAAACTGTGGCTATAGGAGGTGTTCAGATGTGTTGGTATTAAGGGACGTTAAGGGACCACTTAGACTAGAAATCAGTGTGAACTCTGTGCCTTGTTGTTTGTAAAGCTCTGGGCCACTAACCCCTTGCCTGACCTCAGCTTTTGACTGCAAGAAGCTGTGCTGATGCCCTGTGGGCCTGCATAATTTTGCACTTTTCTTGAAACCTCTCTGAATGGTTTTCCTCAAAATGTCCATTTCTTGTTTAAGTTCAAGGGGATTAATTTGATAAATGCGATCCTGGATGAAGGGAGCTTCCTTATCTGACTGGGACACCATGGTAGTATCTGCAAGTCCGTAAAGAAAGAATTTGAAAATTAATTATGCTTTAGAAAATGTGTCAGTATAGAATGAGACTAATTCTCCCTCAGTCCCAACTCACCAGTTGTACCTCTGGATGTAATCAGAAAAGGATGTGGCAGTTTCCAGGCAATCCCTAGAGATTCCCCAGACAAACAGCCCATGTCTTTAAGTCTGCTCCTGTCTCCATCGCTCTTTGAGATTTGCTTGGCCCTGGGGAATTTTGATGTGTCCTTTAAGGTCAGGGACTAAAAGATAGATACGCCAAATATGAAACTGTTCAATCTGTCTTTAATTTGTAAAATTGGTAAATGCCTGTACTACGAAATCAGAGTTGGCTATTTCAGTCTCTAGTGCCTAAGGACAGGGTGGTAGTAACAAGACACTGCATAGAAGAGCATTGCTAGGCAGTAACCTCAGGTAATATCAGTAGCCACAATATCTACAGGAAGAAATGGTAGGATTAGGCCTGCCATTTTGATGTCTCCAATTCTATTCAGATTAGAGAATTAGGAAATACATACAGGAGCTAGGGTTTAGAGTTGTCTGACTTTAAGAAGTAAAAGGTGGGCTATAAAGCAGTGCTTTTTCAGTTACAGAGAGAAAGGGATACTGCTTATAATTCCATGATAAAGCAACTGATGAGATTAGCTTTGCTGAACGAGCCCAATGTGCTCTTATTGTCTGCCTTTCTTTGTGTCCAGAGTTGAAGAAAAGGCTTTTGTGCAAGTAGGACATCGCTTAGGCTGCCTGTGACAAAGGCAGGGTGGAGATGGGCTGAAAAGTAGAATAGGTTATAAAAACATTCAGGAAATGGCTACTGAGAGAATAGAAAAGCTAAACAAGAACATGACACACATAATAAACCTATTTTGCCATAGCTGGACAGGAAAGGCCACTTCAGGCTTGTAGCAGTTTTACGGCTTTGGATGCTTGCTGGACTTGATGTAAAAATGTAAATTTAAGAAAATGTCTTTGCTGCTTTTACTTCATTCTGCCCTGATACTTCCTAGGTTGACCAAAGCCTGGGATACTCAGCTAGTTGGGTAGGAACTGGAAAGAGAAAGGAATTCCTTTGCTTGGTCTTCACTTACATTCATTACTGAAACTTTAATGGGTCTCAGAGTGACACAATAGTTACTATTCCAGTAGAAAAACTAATGAAAGGTCTGACTTAAGGGTTTGAGTTCATAGGGGGCCAAGTGTACTTTGCCTTTAAGGATTTATAGTTGATCTTTACCATTAATTCAGTATTGATGGTCTTCAAGTTGCAGGACACTTTGAAAGTTTGTACTTTCTCTCATTATACTTTAAGTTGTTTTTTTTTTTAAAGCAGGGATAAGGCAGACTGTCTTCATCCTGTAACATTTCCAGACTGTTGCTCTGGTTTACATCAGTATATTTCAGGTGCTAACAGGGCTTTAGGGACTTGGTTCCTGTAGTACTCTGCACTGTCTCAGATGAGGTACTGTGTTCTCTATCAATTTGGCTAGCAGAGTCCTTCAGGGGAAAAAAAGTAGCTTGAAGAACAGCAGCAGCAATCCCCTCAAAATACTGACATCTTTGCTCAGATCCCAGGTTATGCACTGAATAGTGATTTGACCTGTTCTTCATTCTGGTTAAAGTCTAGAAAAATGTTATCGAACAATTAGTCCTACATCTTCTCTCATAAAGGTAAAAGATAATGGCAATTTCATGCTAATCAGTGTGCAGGGTTTTTGCCTTTCTTCAAGACATGCAGGATTGCAGGAGATGCAAAAAAAGAGGGACAGGTTCAGGGGAAGTGAGGAGACAACAGCCAAATTCTTTGCTGCAAATCAAGCACCAGCAGCTGAGATAAATCCAGATAAACCCCATGGCCCTGGGCTGGGGATTGCTGGTGTGCACAGCAGAAGTACTGGGAGCTGCGGGCACAGCAGCTGCAGCAAGGTCAGGGTCTGGCCTTCTGGAGCAGGCAGAAAAAAGAAAAGAATATCACATAAATCACTGCCTTTGCGGGGAGCTGCTCCCTGATTTGGGTTTTGACAGCACAGCTGCTTTTCCTTAGTCTATGGGTCAGCAGTGGTGATAAAGGACTAATAGAGATGGATGAAAATAATCACAGGGTGTGAAAGTGGGGATGAGACAATGAGAATGAAATGAAAGAAAAAAAATGAAGAGGAATGGCAGGTGGGACAAAAATCTCATATTCCACTGAGCAATATTTTAGGCTATGGATGTTCTGCTTTAGCTCTACTTGAGCCTGTAGCCCAGGTTTCAGATGTGAATCAAGGACAACCGTTTTGAAAAGGAGCAGATTATTGTGTGCAAGAAATAGAAGGAAGAAGGTCAACAACCTGATGCTCAAATATATATTTGTTTTTGCTACTATGAAGTTGAGTGAATTGCAGCATAGTAGGAAAACAAAAAAAATCTGATAAGTAGTATTGGATGAAAATGTCATTTATAGGCTTGACATGGGAAAGGCTTCTGTACACTTTTGAGCTATACTCAAGAGCTAAAGGTACTTGTGAAGGAACAATAACAATTTACCAGCCAGACAGATGTGCCCACAAACTAATACTTGTCTAAAATGATGATTTATTTAATATCTGCAGTGGTGTCCACATTTTTCAGTCAGGTATAAGCTTTGTGCTTCTTGCTGCCCGCCTCTGGTGCAAGAGAATGTCCTATCTCTGCTTACATTAAACTTTACATAAAGCCCCCTTCTACTGGATGGGCATCTATAGGATATTACGACCTCCAAAAATAGCACTCTTGGCTGCAGTGTTTCTCAGCACTTTAAGTTTGGCAGAGTCAACCAAAGCCAATTCTGCATTTTTCCTGTCTGTTCTGATCCAAGGGCCTCAAAGCAGCCTCTGCCCAGGAGTTGTAGAGCTGAAGTCGTGCAGGATTGCAGGCTCTGTGGTGGTCTTCCATGAGTCAGTGTCTTCCACTTCCAGCTGCAGGAGGTGAGTCAGCTCTGAGCATCTGGTGCTTGCCCAGGACTGTCCACCTTGACCACAGCATCCTAATTGTGCTCCATGTTGAATTAAGGCCAAGTGGAAGTCTGCTGGTAATGAAACCTCATGGATGTGAGCTGTAGCTGAACCATCTGTGATGCTGGCCACGCAGCCAGTCGGTCTCTGCCTTTGCCACTGCTGCTAGTGAAACCTGAAGTCTTCAGAGTCAGTTTTCCTACCTGTGAGACAGAGCAGTCCATTTCTTTGCCTCTGAGTGATGTTTTTTATAAAATATAAGTATTAGTGGTGTTAAGTGTTTTGACTGTGCAAGTATTGCATAGAAGGACCTATAAATGTCAGGTCTATGACCTGAGTTCAAACCAGTGAACTAGAAAGTGTTGACAGCCTTAAGCCAGCTTTTGTGTGCTCATTTCCCCTTCTGTCCATCTGAAAGATTACTTGTGCAATGTATTTTTATTTTTATCTGACAAAAGTAGCAGAATGTCAAGCAAAGAAGCATGACCCATTTCTTAGGCAAGATCTAAAACCTGCTCACCGGGCTGCTACTAAGGTATTGATATCAGGGAAGCTCATATTATGCCACGGTATTTATCCTGCCACCAAAAATGAAACAGGCTGCCACCTTCAGACAAAATGGATGTACTTTACAAGCCAATGCATGTCAATGTCCAGCACAACTTTTCTATCACCTCTATTTGTGTTTGGACCATACAATGAAGCAGAAACATACTGTTCTCTTTCAAAGTGACCATGAGAAATGCAGCATCAGTGGCAAATGATGCAAGTTAGGAATCCAACTTATCATTTTGTAATAGGAAATTATATAAGCAAGACACCATCAAAGTATCTGTAATATCTGCTAATGGTCAAACAATACTTTTATAAGAGCATCACTCATCATAAACCACTTTTTGACAGGATTTTGTGTAATGCTAGATTTGGTGTGCACATCACGCTGTTCATGGTTGCTGGTCATAACATTAGCTTCTCCATGGATTTTTTTTTTCCAAATGTAGCAAACTCAAAGCAATTTCAAATCATACCACAGCTCTTTATTACTAGAGAGCTTTTGGACAAAGTACATAATCTAGGCTTTCTCAATCAATAGGCAGGTGGTAGCTACTGCATTCTCTTGTGCTACTTGTGCACTTTAAATTTACAAAACTTTTTCACAGACTTGAAGAAACTTGGACATGAATCTAAGTTTCTTTAAATTTTTTACAAATATTTAATTTTTCCACCTTTTTTTCCTCTCCTGCTATCCCTTTGGAATCCAGTAGGACCTGGGCCTTGAACTTCCTCTTATGTTGATGTGAATGCTCATTTTGATGTTACACAGAGAACAGTATGACTTGCACCCATGATGTGGGACCCATCATATTCATCATTGAAACACACTAGGGTTTCATTGACTCAGGTGAAAAACAACTGAGATCTTTACAGCATGGTGTGTTGGTGAACACATCACTGAAATACATGATCCTTGTGACTCCAGGCTGGTCGAATGTTTTTATTATTATTTTCAGTCTGGTGCACTGAAACAAGGAAGGTTAGCTGCATCAGGCTCTTAATTTGACTTCAAGTTTTATTAGTCATTATTTTTGCGAAGGCCTTAATTCCCCTCTAAAACATTTTAATTAAAACAGCAATTTCTCAGTGCCGCAATTCATGAGCAGATTTTGCAATAACTTCAAAGAGACACAGATGTTTACTGAATTTGGTGCCATGATATTTGAAACTGCCTACTGGCAACAAAAAATTCATAAACACCTCAAACTTTGCTGCAGTAATGACAACATTTCCTCTTTCTTATATTTTAGCAAGTCTAATATTTTCCCATTTCAATAGACCCATTTCAGAGAGGTGTATAGAAGTGCATTTGAGCCATGTCTGATACACAGATACGGGGTAAATAGATCCTGTTGGGACACCTTTCAGCAAAGGGCACACAAAGCCATTAATCTGTGCACGAGACCTTGCAGAACCTCCCCAGATGTGAATGTGGAAACAGAGGTTCAGTATTAGCTGCCTTTGCACCACTCCACAGTGACTTTGAGTGGCTATGCAGCTCTGCATTCCTCAGTTCCTACCAGCAAAGGGTTGGAGTGATGATGCTTCCTGGCTTTTGATCCCTTCATCTCTTGGCAGCAGGGCTGATCTCTTAGTTTGAGATGGTCATGGAATTTTTAGAATGGCTAGTTTGTGTAAAACGAGAAATGTTAGAGATTTACTTGGGAGGAATTTCTCACTGTTGCTGGATGAGCCTGGAGCAGATCCAATGAGCTTGTTCTGGGAAGATTCTCCAAATGGAGATGGGGCTATGGACAAATCTTAAGTGCAACCCAGGGTCCAGATGCCTTCTGCAGTCTAGGCTGACACCCACTGCAAAATAGAAAATACACAACCCAGCCAGCTGATCCATGCTCTTGGCACAGTTGTCCTCGGCTCCAGCAGTGGGGCTCTTCTCCAAGCAGTGGGACCTGCAACTGATAGTAGGACTTATACTCCTCCCCTCCTTCTGTGCACAGAGGAGAAACAACTTTAAGACACTTTTCAGTCTAATAACTATTAAAAAAGACACAGTAGCACTACTTCTTGGAAGCAGTATATCCATTTTAGCTCTGAGAATCAGGCAGGGACCAGCATAGAAAGCCTGCATGGAATATGGTGTGACATGTCATGTAGCTGCCTTAATATACAATGTAATTACAGTGACAAATTTCTACTTCCTGAAACATCAGGTGCTAAGTGGCTGCCCTGGAGGACAGAGAAAGTTAGCAGGAGAATTTTGACTGATTCTGGGTTGGCAACTGCAGCACTTGCTCTGCACTGGATTAAAACTGATTAGCATGGCCAAAGGGGTCCTGTGAGATGGGAAAGTAGGGTGAAAGGAAATTGGAAATATTAAAGAAATGAAGCTGGGCTGGTTACAAAAAAGTTCTACACTCCCATACTTCTTTCTAATGTGGCAGCATGAGGCATATTGAAGACTAGACTAAGCAGATCTTGTGTGACATCAAGACATTTTTCTGCATGAAGAAATGGGGCTGCTCCCAAGGGGGCTTGGGAGGTGGGCTGGGTTTGAGTGCTTGAGCCTGCAGATTCAGTATTCCTTCAGCAGTGAAAGGACTCAGCTGCATGGGAAGATGGGGGAGCAAAGTACTCATGGGGAGCAGCTACGTGTCCCTGGGACATGTCCTAGCCCAGGAGCATCTCATCTGAGTTCAACTCACCTTAGTGAGAAACATAAAAGTTAAACCAGAAGGAAACACTATTGACATAAAAGCAAGGCTCAGGCACAACTCAGATCAGGTTTGTGCGTTTGCTGTGCCATGAAGGTGTCTGCACTGTAGGAGGGTTGAATGTAGCTTGCTGTCATACACCTGCACATGGTCAGGCCAGTGCCCCCACAGCATGTGCCAACCAATGCTTGCACTGTCCACACAGACATTTGATTAAACTTAAATGCTTGCTCACCAACTTCAAATAGGCTCATTAAGGAGAAAAACAAAACAAAAAAACCTACCCAAACCATATGTATAGCCCATCCTGTGCAATGGAACAAAAAGGTATAGCTTTGTTTCAAAGAATTAGTGAGTGAACAATGCAAAGATTTGGAGTTGGTTACTGGGTTTTTACTATGGTCTCTAACAGCTATACAAAGTCTGAAGACATTGTATGTACAGTACATCATTAATAAGAAGGGAGCTCAGAGTCTACCAAACTCTGCCAAAGAAACTTTTAATACATACTGCACTTCACTCAGTAGTTGTCCTTCTCTTCTCCATGGAAATTCTAATAGCTCTAAAAATATTCTCTTGGAAGAGGACAGAATTATCATTTTTAGATATCAATTAAGTATCAAGTATGGTTACGTAAGCAAAGCCAGCATGCTAGTATTGCACAAGGGGAAAAGCCTCCAGGACAAGAGAAAGTGGAACAGCAAAATTCCCTTGATAACTCTGCCAAAGGGACTGGGAAATGTGGATGCTGTGGCGGTTTGGTTCACGTAGCTCTCGGCATCCTCAGAAGGCAGCAGGTTTGCTTTGCCTCTTCGCTGCCTGTTTGCTCTCTGAAGCAGGTAGGGATCTTCCAGACCATTACAAAAAAAAGAAAGTTACAGCAGCTGCAGCAAAGTGTTGTTGGATTCAATTTCTTGAAGAGTGAGGCTTTTATTTCAAAATATCATATATTAATATATATTAATATATATACTTTAAATGATATAAAGTAAATTGTAGATCCAAACTTAATACTGCTGATTGAATCTTGGAAACTTTACCAAAGAACCATTTTTCTTCGCTTTTCAGACGTCAAAAATCAGGGGCGTTATTTCCACAGAACACGCTTTTCACACAGTAAAGCCACTGTTGTTATCTAGTCACCAGCCAGAGTGCAAATAAGAAATCCATTTGGCTTGGAGATGCTGCGAGGCTTTCTGACCTCCGCTTCCATGTCCTCGTGTGCCAGCCAGGCTCTCGCCATATCCACGCAGGCATCTGTTAGGTTCTTGGGTGGATCTGCAGGAGGGAAAGTCAATTATGTAAAATATTTTATATGGAGAAAGACAGACCTGGGTATTCTGTACAGTTACATTGTTGATTGTGTATCTAGCTGGAGTTCTCATCACCACCCCCTTCTTGGGCAGATGGTAGTAGCCCAAGTAGTAGGACATACAAGTGGAACCACTTTCAGGTTAATTTGGGCTTCCTCCTCCAAAGCTCTTATATGAAGAGGGGTGTGAGAGACCTTATGATAAACCAGAAAGTCTGACCCATTTTTATTTATTCACCTTGGGTGAGATGATTCAGTCTGTGTAGCACAACAGCCTGTAAACCCTTAGCTCTTTCTGACAAACACCAGCATTGATCCAAGTGAGCATGCTAATGGCTTTAGGAGGAAGCACTGCTGCTGAGGAGGGTTTTAAGGATGCTCAAATAAGAATTGACCTAATGGGAGCCAAAATAGCTCTCCAGAGCAGAGCCTTTTGTTTCCTCTCCATGCCGATACAGGCAGATGAATGGTGTTGAGAGGGTCTAGCCCTTGGCCAGACAATTAAGTCAGCAAGGAAACTCAAGCTGACTTGAATGTGAGCAGGCTCAGGCTTTAAATTAGGACTACAAATTATTAGCTAAGCACTTGGCGATATGATGAAATGCAGCAATAACTCGTAGCAAGAGATATTTATTGCCTTGTGCGCTACTGCTTCCAGCTGACCTCATGGTTTGCAGAGACTGTTATCACAAAAATGGGGCTTTTTCTTGCTGCTCCAGAGGAAAATTTTTACTGAAAACCATTTGACTTATTAACCTGGCCAGACAGTCAATAAATAAATAAAACTTGGGGCTCTTTTACTGTTTTCCTCCCTCCCCCAGCTGCTTTTTTCTGCTCTCCTGGTTTGCTGTTGACAAATGATGCTGCTGGGTCTTGTCTACTGGAAAGGGCAGGCAACCCTTCCTTTTGGATGTGCTGCTGAGGGTCTTCCCATGGGCCTTGAAGCAGCGGTGAGGAATGTGGGGCCATAGTACCATGGTCACTTTGGGGCTTCTTGCTCTCGTATGAGATATGTAGTGGCTGCTAAGAAATGCATGCTTTTCCCTTGAGGACAGCATAAAAGAAGAAAGAGCCTGTGCTTTTAAAGGAAAGCTTTGAGACTTGTGCTTTTTATAAGGGAGATGAAAACAAGTTTCAAACTGGACCAAAAAATTGAATTGTCAATTATTCCTTCCCACTCTTTCAGTCACCTACTATGAGTATCAAGAGCAAACAAATCAATTCAGATGCTGTGAGCTTTACATCTTTGGTTTTAACAACTTCATTAGTGATCTATATTAAAGGGCAAAACCCAGGAATAAATTCATAAAAGGTAGGAAAGCAGGTCCTGCTGGCAAAGCAGCTCCATCATCCCTGGATCTGATGTCCATCTACTGCTAATCAGTATTAATTCCTCCGGAGAACCACTGCAAGATTGCATGCCATGCGTATGCATTCATATTTATATACGCATACATGCATGTGTGCTTGTGTATAATATATTGGGAGCTTGAAGGACAGATAAATATATATATCAAAAGGGATTTTAATCCTGTGATCTCTAAATGGATGCTTTCCTGGTCAGGGCAGCAGCTGTTCAACATAAATGTATTTTGTGGAAGAAAAAGCCTCCGTTAAAACTGCTTACAGCCTACGGTGATTTGCTCTACTTTCTTGGCTAATCACCATAGATATATCTTGGATGTTGACTGATTTGTGTTGCTACTTTTGCTTTCTTAACTATATAAATTAAACACACATGGCCCAGTCTTGCAGCCTGGATTGAGGGCAGTACAGATTACAGTGTAATCTTTCCCTGATGCTATCTGAAATGACAAAACAAAGGGGAAAAAAAATGCCCATTTCAGGATCTGATTGCCTGTATTACTTTATGTTTCTAGGTTTGACACAGTAGTAGGGATTCAAGCAAAGTTTTGGGGATTATGAAGTAGGATTTTTACTTAGAAAATGCAAGAGACAGTTGCTAAGCACATCATGTCATGTTGCTTTTGCCAGTTGTGGTCTGTAATGATATTTTGAAGCAACAAAGCAAAATTCTACTGGAAGCAGCACCATAAGGTACTCCCTTCTCAAGCTAATTAAAATAACTCCTGTGGGTAAATGACAGAAACATTTTTCAGTTATGAGCACTCACTTCTGTAAGTATTTAATTTAAATGAAGTACAATTGTGCATACTGAATAGGTTGGACTATACATCTGAATATTAATGAAGCTATTAAATTTCCAGCAATCACCTCTAGATGTAGAAATGTTTTGGCTACTGCTGAAAACCAACTTACATGATCAGGGTTGGGAGGATTAAGTGCAATACAAGTTCACAGAAGAACATTCCTAAAGTATATAACCACAAGACTGACTTCAGGAATGCTGCATTAGTATTACTGGTTTTGTGCTACACTTATAATATACATGGTAAAAGTGGAGTGTACTTCTGCATGTTGCTTATCAGTTTTAAAGATGGCTTTATTCTTTTTCTTTTTTAATCCTAATTTGTTCAGAAAATAAGTTGCTAAACGGAACAGGACATGCATTTTTTTTTTCTCCTTTGCAGTAAGGAACACACAGGACAATCTTTGAAGGCTGTTTCAGCTCAGTGGAAAGCTGCTGAAGGCAGGGACCAATTTGCAGTTACAACATTGGTATTTTAAGTTAGTGAGGTACCTAGATGAGCTGTCCTGAGGAGAGCATTTGAGAATTGGAGCTAGTTTGCACTACAAATCATTCCTTCCAATTCAAAGTATTCTTGGCTTGGGATAAAATTATATTTGGGTGAGGACAAACATTCAGCAGTATTGGGAATCACCTGGGCTAAAATCTCCTTCTGCAACAAAAGGCTTAGGAGATTAAAAAAAAATTTTAAAAAAATGCAGTTGGGAACATAAGAAAGAGAAGTAGGGAAATTGTAACATTAAATGACATTTCTGTGCATTTTTAGCCAGGTACCTGTGTGTAGAACTTGTTAATAAGCAGGAAAAAAAAAGTTTCTTGAACATCTTGCTTCATTCTATTAGCAGATTTCAAAAGATATTCTCTGTTTTGCTGAAGATCAAAATCTTATTCGGCCATAAAAAACATGTTCTGAATTGAATTGTAATTTTCTTGAGGAGGAAATCAATCATGTAGCATGTAAACAATTTAATTAAAATGTCTGAATTCAGGTAGAAGTATCAGTTTCACAAAGATGTCTGTGAAACATTTGCAGAACGCAGAAACAAAGCTAGAATCTGTTTTTGAAAGACTTTTTTTTTTTTCTCCTTCCCCAAGAAAATTTTGTGGTAGGAAAATTTTGGCCATTGCAACCTGTTGGTCCATGTTACCTGACATCTCCAAGGCATCTCCACAGGGTGAGGAAGGGGAACGGCAGGGTGGAATTTTAAATCCTGGTGGACAGTTGTGCATTTGCATTTTTGACTTTTTAGTTTGGCTCAGGGTGGAACCAAACTAAATGGCTCCCAGTTAGATCTGGGATCAAGTGGATCTCCCAGTTCTCCTTATTTGCTATGCTTTGAATCATGCTGTGGAGTATTACAGAATAGGAAAATTTTGGTCTTTCCAGGTGAAAGCCGAGTGGAAGTTGTAATGTGGGAAGGAGCTAAATGTCTTTTCCAGGGTAATTTAGCAGGACTGTGCTCAGGGCTGGAGCTAGCCTGAAGTAACACCCAGAATGCAAGTAATGGGTTGAGTTTCAGCTCAGCTGCAAAACACCAGTAAAGCTACTAATGTGGAGGCAGCTTGAAATAACTGTGCCAGCATGCAATGATTGAGATGGTAACTGCAAGAATGATACTGGAAAAGATACAGATCAGCTGGTGATAGTGATTCCTTTTCCTATGAGCACATACTGGGTACAGGCAGAAAGAGGACTTACTCTGGTAGTCTTGATTTTATTGCCAGTTGCACACATCCATCCAGAATTATCAGGCAATGTTTTGCATTCCTCTCCCTCTAGGCAAGGCTCCATCTCGCACCACCATTTCCCAATCACTATTGAAGCTAGATGAGGAAAGATAATGTTTACAGTGTAAAAATGAAAAATGTGATTAAATAACATGTCAAAGTGCTGACATTGTATTGAAGAGGCAGAGTGTCCATTCTAAACCCTCCATGTGAAACTAGCTGAGAGGGGTCAGTCTTGGATCTTTATGGATGTGTATGAGGTATCTCAAATCTAAAACTGTATTACCTTGGAGCATTCCCCAAGGCTTCCATGACTTGTGGCTGCCAGAACTCCCAGAATCAATTTTTGGTCCCCTTTTATACCTCCAAATGACTTTTTTTTTTTTTTCTACAGATGTCTGCATAATATTTTAACCCATGTAGGTTTTCAGCTTCCCCAATATCCCACGTTAAGGAGTTTCATAATGAGAAATAGAAAGTAAAGCTGAATAGCAGAAGTTCAGACTGTTAGTTGAAACACATCATCAATTTTATATCAAGCACATTGTGTCTATTAGTTACTTTTACTTTCCAAATGTTTAACATTATTAATAAATTACCATGTTTGACTCTTGCTGTTGGAATTTCATTCGCATATATGTTTACCATCTTGAGTGTATCTTCATGGAGCTTTTTTCCTTGGGAAATGGTATCTGTCTGTAACCTTAAATATATCTTAATGGCATTTTTGTCTGGAGATTTTGATAAACTTTTACTGACCTTGGAAATTGCAACCAGCGAGTGTATGAGCAGCTCTATCTGGTTTGTTTTCCCTGGTAAGAATTAATTTCATGGTTGCATTCATAAACCTTAACTGTCAAAGTTTCTCACGTGCCATAGAAAAAATTAACCCTTTTATGGTCTTGAAGCAGCTATGCAGAGAGTTACAAGTTATATTTGAAGCATCAGTCAACCTTGTAGCATGGATTTCAGTCCTGGAAAAGAGCCTGTTGTGCATGCATTGACTTCAAAGGGCATTTCAGCCATGCTTAAGGTCTTGATTCATTTCTTATCTGGTTGCAATCTGTTTATGCCTAGAGACACCCAAAGACCCAGGTTGCTGCTGGTGACAGTATCTTGGCTGTTGTCCATCTTGCTGCCCTGCTAGACTCATTGTCTCACCTGAACTACTGAATGTGCTGCTCTAATCGTAACTGCTAGGAACGGTTCCCCTTTGATCTTAGCTCTGAAAAGAAAATTGCCTTTTTTTTTCCCAGGAGTGTTCCAATTTAGTGTTTTGTCATTTTTTTTTCCAGTGGGGTGCATGAAAAATGCACTAGAGCCAGTGGGGTCAACCTTGAGCAGTTTTAGCCACTTCTGGTGGCTGCCCCTAATTCCCCCTCCTCCCAAATGCTTTCTTGGCCCCTTATCCAGCTTGCTTTGCTGCATGCTAATAAATAACACAACCCTGGACAACATGCATGCCTGATATTATATATTCTATAAAGTGGAGGTGTATACACCTAAGCTAAGCCAAAATACTACTTTTAGGTAGGAATATAGCGGAAGGGAAAGACATGTCCTGAAAATAATTGAGATTGATTAAATAAACACAATATTATGTCATGTGCCCAGTAAAGATGCTAATTTTTTGTATAAAGATGCTAGTGAGCTCTAAGAAATAACGATTAATTTAGACTGCAAAATCTTGCAAAAGAGGTCAACATATGCAGTCATTATATTCACTTCTCTTTAAAGTCTCTTTGACACTTCCTCTTAAGGTGATATAATGGTTCCTAAAGCAAGCTGGCCAAATGATACCCTGCCCCCTTGTTGAGAAACGTGGTTGATCCAAATGGTATATGGCCAATACATTTGGTGGATGTGTTTAAGTATAGCACAAGCTAGTGCAAATTAGCACACGCTGGGGGAATGGTGTGAATATTCACACTAATAATACATTGTGCAGTGGGGAAACAGAAAAATCAAACCCTGTTAAAAACTGGCCTTCATAACAGTGAAGCATCTTCAGAGCATGATGGAGAACCCAAGATTTGGAATTGGAAAGCGATGGTCACAATCATTTCTTAATAGCAGTGCTGTAGTATTAAATAACCATTGAACAGCATCCTACAGTGCTTGGTGCTAAGAACACTAAACATTAATAGCAGTGCTGTAGCATTAAATAACCACAGTGCTTGGTGCTAAGAACACTAAACTAAATGCTCTGGCACAGGGGTTTTAAAATGCGAGACAGTAGATGAGCACAGACTGCCAGGGCAGTCTGGGGAAGCAATGCTGCTTATTGTGTTCAAAATGATGCAAGTATTTAAGGCTGTTCCTAAATGCAGCCAAGTATTTGGTTGTTGACCTTGAAATAAAATCAAATGCAAAGTGACCACTAAACCTTAATGCCAACTCATTTGCCTCGTAGTGTTGAGCTTTTAGTTCTGTGTACATATTAACTCATGATCACAGCATAGTTCTAGTCACTGAGGCAGGCCAGCAAAGGCATTTGCATTTTTCTAATAGAGCAGTCACTAATTTTGCTACCAACAGAAACCAGGCTGGGCTTGCTGATACCTGCCTGATCTACCATGTGAATAAGCATGAGCCACCTTTACACATTAGTCTGGTTAGTACTATATGCACAAACACATCTCAGCAAGCCCTGACGTTATATCAGTTATCAGAACAGAGCTCATCCCTGCAAAATCTCCCACCAACTCAGATAGGAAAGATGCTGCCTAATCATTGGTCCTGCAGTAGCTTTCTGTGGGACCATGTACCCTGTAAGATATGACCAATTTAATATCAACCTCAACACCCTGCTTGGAAACAGTTTAGGGATGCAAAGTTAAATGGGAGAATCTGAAAACTCAGGTTGCTTATTTCTGTTTGTAAACTTGAATTGCTACAGAGCTTACTATGATTTAGTCCTTGACACAGTGCTGTGACAAGGAGTGCCAAAACTGGATGAAAATTATTTTGAGTATTGTTTGTGATTTTCCACTTCTAAGAAGAGCCCTTCAGTCTTTAGGACCTGTTGCCTTGCTTGGGCACTGCTGATCCTTGGGAGTCCACTTGCTTTCAAAGTTTTATGCCTCTAACTCTGTTTAGAGATGCAGGAAAAAGCCTTAAAATGAATCATGGTTTTGCGTGTTTGAGATTAGGTATCCCTGAAGAGGGAGAAGAAAAGCTTCCCTGGAGAATATGATTTAGTTTCACTCTCTCTAGGCTACCTGGTTCAAATGCTCTAACACAGTCATGTGAGAGCAAGGAGCATTAAAAATTAAGACACTTTCCCTCGGGCATGGCTCCATCCCAGGTCTCCTGGACCTGAGGAACCTGAGTGGCTTTGCTACCCAAACTGCTAATTTTAGGGGAGAATTACAGGATCCTGTTAGGCAGCAGGCATCCCAGGCTGTGAATGCTCACATCGTGCTGAGTTAGACGCTCCTAATGCTTTGGAGTATTGTTTTTTTTTTTTATTGTGCTCTTTCTCACTATCTGGGGAATACATGAAGAGTTTTCTCATGAAAGGCTGGTTTTATGGAGGCAGATACCCTTGGCTATGTGCAGAGGAAAAGGATATGATATGAAAGGCTTGACTATTTTTTTTAATCCCTTTTTTCTCCCAGCCCTTGCCAGTTTAAACAAGGGATTGGTTATATCACAGTTCTTCTCAAGGAAATGCATCTTTTATGGGAATATTAAACTCTAAGCATCCAGCAAATGGAGCTTTCTTCAAAAAAGAAGAGACTTTTAGCCCAATTCAGACTGGATATTTTCACCTTCATTTGCAAAACAATAGAAAAATAATTTCTGATTAGAGTATTTAACTTAATGCATTTACACACACATGCACAAAGCATCTGGTTGAAATGATACTTTTTAGTCTTGTGTACCAAATAGAGAAATAGACATAGGAGACCTGGTGATCAAATATAGGGATGCATATAGGGCACAAGAAGAGCTTTTTTTGCTAGTGTTTATGAATCTATTGCATTTTAAGATGAAAGCATTTCCATACATACTTCCCAAAGCCTTAGATAGCTGCAGGGAACATTCAAGTTGGGCTGAATTCAACTGGCTTCAGCCTGCAAACTCCTTGAGTCTCTCATAAGGATTGCATAAAAGTTGAGGTTAGATTTTGGTTTGGTCTTGCATGTCACCTGGAGTTCAAGGGTCCGGTGCATGATGGTAGGTAGGGCAATTTCCCTTCGAATTTCAGGGGGAAATATTTCTATTACAGAGCTGCAGTAAAAATGTTCCGAGCATCCACACCTAACCTGAGATAAAATCAACATGAAAATATTAACAATTTATCTTTTCCCCCTGAATTAAGCAATATTTGGAGAAAAGCTGATGTGTGATTTATCTGATTAAAACTTTCCTGCTTGTTAATACTCCCAAATTTGTTGAGTTTCACATTTTTCATTCTTCTAAGTCTTGCATTAAACTGTAGCTACTCAGTTCTTCAGAAGAGTCCCTAACTGTCCTCTGATCTACGATTAACGGGAGATGGAAGAGGGAGGTCTGGGGGAGAAAATGTGCAAAGGCAGCCCAGAAAAGTATAGACTCTTGAATTGCATCATGTTTGCTACTCTAGCATGGATTAAAAAATGCAAACACTTTTTTTTTTTTTTTTCTTTCAGATGCACTTCTCCAACATCTCTGCATCTGTACTTAGGGACTTACTTTAACGACAGGACAAGCTACATATGACTGTAAATAGAAATATACTGTATGTAACAAGGTAACAGTCTGATATTACTTAGAGTATAATATAATATACAATGTCATGTTTATGGAACACCCTCAGATATGAAGAGGTGCAAAGTACCATTGTTCTTCAATGGTTTTGAGGGGAAACCTGCTATATCTTAAAAAGTTGCAAGATTGCTTCTGGATTTGCCATTATAAAGTTGTAGTTGCTCTCTGCCTGTGAGCGAGTACACACTGCAAATAGGATGCAACGAGATGGAGCTATTAGATCATGCTTCTCCCTAATCTTCCTAATCACAGGTATCATGTTAATCTATAGAATAACAGGGAGAGTTTTCCCACAAAAATGGTAGGACACTTGCTGCAGAATGGGCGAGTTTTTATGGTAAGTTGCAAGGCAGTCCATTTTAATCTAGTTCCCACCACAGAAGATTGATATAAATAAAATCTAAGTAGAGAACACATTTCACAGATGCCAGCAGTGAAAAGGACTTTGTCAGCCTAATGAAAAGATATCAATTTTCTCTACTTTATTCAATAAATTGTGAGTCATTTTCTAAATGGATTAGATTAAAGGAAAGTTCAAACTCCCTGTGAGTGACTAGTGCTGATGGAGGCTTTAGGCAATGGAAATAGCACAGAGGTAGGTAAAACCTTTTAGGTGGTTTTGTTTTTTGAAAAGACCAATCCAAAGTAGAATCAGAATAACTCTGTGCTCACCTATTCCTTTAGAAATGCAGTCATGGGTTGAATGAGGACTGTAGTTTCTCCTATTTTATTTGAATGCCATGGGGTGCAGAATGAATTCCGGGAGTGGGATCACACTTTGAGGAGGATAAAACGGCAGGGGAAGAGCATGTCATCTGCAGGATTATGCGTTTCATAAACAGACCAAGATATCACTTACTCTGGGAGTTGTAAAACAATAGCCTGATAAAGTTAAAGAATATAAACCTGAAACAAAAGATTTCAGATTGAATAATGTTGCCTCAGAGAAATACAGGATGTTTTCTACTGGGAGTCCATCAGGATATCTCCTTTAATTCAATCTTCTTCAATTTTAGAAGCATCAATCTAATGTTCACCTGGTGTGATACTTTGCAGACTTTGATAACAGACTTCTCAAAATGCTGGAAAAAACAAAATTTCTTTGTGTTTAAAATATGAGCATAGTGTAGTCATTCTGGAAAGTGATTTTTTGCATCTGCAAATTGCCTCAGATCCAGTTTTGCTGTGTGGATTTCATTTTTCATTGTAGTACGAATTTAAAGAGATATCATGATGATATTTTTCTTCTAGAAGTTTTTTTTATTAATTCACTGCTGCAGAGACTTTAATGAGAATTTAGAAGTTTTTCCCCCATCCAGAGTTCTTGCTCTTTCAGTAGTCAGGGTAGGATCTTTTTTGAAAGTGTAGCAAGTGTCTGGAAAAACTAGGAGCTGCATTAAAATACACATGTAAAATAGGAAAGGGCAAATTAGATGCAAAGAATTTCTGAACAATTTCTTTTTAAGATTTGTATGAAAAGGCAAAAATGATGCTAATTCAACAGCATGAAAAGACTTGCTGGTGAAAAAAGCAGTTGCATTGCCATTTTCTAGCAGTTGGCATACTGCTAGGTAAATTGGAAAAATGACAGAAGCAAATTGTATACTTCTCTCCTAATAACATGCCTAATAAAGACAGTGTTGGCCTGAGAATCAAGCTCCTGAGGTTTGCTTAATCCTGCCTCAGCTTGTGACTTTCTCAAAGTAAATCCCCCTGTTGCTGTCCTGATTTTCCATCTGTAATTTTATTTATTGACTTGCTGATTATTTTTTCTACATTTATATGGCAGAGGTTTGAGACTGACTTTTTTGCTTATATGTTTGTGCAACAGCTAGAAGAATCATCTTACACTGGGCATCCTAGGTGCTATGATAATAAATAATGGGATCAAGATTTGCTACTCGTAAGTAACTGGAAAAGTGCAAAGGCCAAGAACTTAAAAACCTCAAATTTTATGATGATAAAAAGCGAAGGCACCAGATATTGCAGGCTTGGAGGTAAGTGGGTTGTGTTGCTCCTTCCTGGAGACCTTCCCGGAGCCCAGCTCACTTGGAGCGTGTTTGACAGCTTGCTTGTGGCCCCTGTGTTTATTGATCCCTGATACTGTGATCAAACAGCATTTGTGGCTTTCAAAATTGCTCTGCAGTCTGCTGATCTCAAATGTGACCAGTGGTTGACACATTTCTCAGATAGTTACGGATCTTATTTGTTATTTTAACCGATCCTTTGCCACATATATTTGTAAACTTGGTTTGTATGGTAAAAGGCAGAGGATGCCTTGAAAATGTGTGGTGTTTTTTTTTTTTGAAAGACATGGAATTATAGAAAATACTGTATATACTTGTCTCCACAGAGGTCACAGGGCTTTGTTGTGACTGTTGGTCACAGTCCTGGGACAGAGCCTTAACATAACATTTTGTAAATTCTTGAAGTAATGCACAACAGCAGGGAGCTGGGCCTCCCACCTTTATTTAGAGTTTTCATACATGGGGCTTTGGTGGTTGATGTAATCTCTGCAAAGAGAATAGTTATTTGAAAGCAACCTGCCAGCACTAATGAGCATTAATGAGACTAATGTGAACCCAAAATGCTCACAAGCATGATGTTAATGTGAAAGCAGGTGACTTAAAACTCCTCTCCCAACCTATATGGGGAAAAATGATCTTTTGTAGGTCTAGGAGACTACTTGCTGCTCTTCACTGACTGAAGTTTTGAAGTGAATCTGTCCCTCCCTGAAGAAAGCTGAGAGCAGGCTGATAAAATATTTGTGCACTTTAGCAGTGTTGTTTACCCCCATTTGAACTGCTGCTAGCCCAGTGAACACTTAATCTCATTGTTATATTTTAATGAAATGCCAAAGAGCTGCAGCATAATTATATGTTTTTGGAAAGGCAATAGAAAACTACTTATGAATATTCACATACATGTTGCAGGCCAGGTCTGAGGACTGGCAAGCCATCAAAGATGATGCCTCTACACAGTGCTATTTTTTTATTAATAGTAATTCATAATAAAGTGAAGGGCTGAGGAAGTAGAGAGCAAGAGCAGCCTGGCTGCAGGAAGGGGGTGAGGTTTGGGGCTGGCCTTGTAGCAACGCTCCTCTAGCTGCTGCAGGGAGCATCATTCAGAAATCTCTGGTAAGTTGTTGTGCTGATGCTGCTGTGGAGTTGTTTGCACCACCACCTACATGGGAAGCAACTGTTGAAGCAAAGATGCAATTCCTCGTGAGGGCAAAGCACCCATGAGGGACAACTGTTGCTTGCTTATTCATTATAAACCAATGAGCTATGTTTAGGGTCTGATCCAACAATTAATGAAGAAAAGGGGGAAAAAATCCTATTGTGGGCTTAGGGTCAGATCTGGCATCTGTAACACTTGTCCTTTTCTCAAGCATGAGCACCTTGTGCCTCATAAGAGTGGCTGCAGTGAGGCAGGAGGGAAAAGCTGCAAGGAGGGCTCTGAAGTGGGAGTCTCTTAGGAAATTTTGCCTGAATTAAGTGCCAGAAGCCTAGCCTAGTAGCACAATGCTCTGTGAGACAAAACTGAAAATGAATAAATTATATAAATGTAATGCCTTCATAAGGCATAACAAAGCATGCATAATATATTGGGTAGTTATCAGTTCTGAAATTATGATGCCGCTTGTCTACAAATCCTGTAGCATTTGTTTCCAGTCCAATGAATATCCCTGTAAACAAATAAATAAGGAAAATATTTCCTTTGAGACTGTTAAAATTTATACACAAAAATATTAGGTGTTATTAATCAATGAAAAGCACCTTTTTTAAATTTTGTGCATGTTTTCCTATGGGAAAATGATTCCTAACATGCAAATTTTTGTATGATCCTTGTTTTTCCTGTAAAAAAATGGAAGTCCTTTATGCTTTAACATTTTTGTATGATTCTTGTTTTTCCTGTAAAAAAAAAAATGGAAGTCCTTTATGCTTTAAAGACTTAAAGCTGAACACTATGATTTGAATTCCAAAGCTCTGAAAGTGCTGAAATTTGTGGCTGAGGATCCAGGGCTTTACCCAGAATAGTTAAAGGTAGTTAGGCGAGGTGCCTGCTGCTGAGGAAATTGTTGTGGGAAGGTGAGACAAGTGACAAAAAGCCTGAAAGCAGAAATGTCAAAGATCAATGTGAGCAGTAAAAGGGGCAAGGCTTGTCCTAAAACCTGAATTTCAAGGAATTTTGGAGAACAATGCAGAAGACGTGTGAAGTTCATTAAGCCACTTGCTATCTCACTTTAAAAAGGATGGGAAGGATAACGAGTGCTAGAAAACTCTTCCAAGTCATAATTTGGAAGTTGTTACAATAACCTAGTGGCTTTAAAAGGACATGAGTATCATAGTATCATTCTTGAACTGGCTTGACCAGTTTTGGCAAGTTTAGCACTAGCAATGTGTCCAGGGGCCTGCTTCTTTCCCGTGGGATTAAATACCCATTTATGGATGCTTTTGCTGGTCCATCAGGGCTATACTTAGCACACTCAGCGCACATGTGGCTTTTACTTTCTTAACAGGAGCTGAGCTGGTCCCCTGTTAGCGATTAAAATATTGCTCATGTTGCTGAATTCATTTTCGCTTGACCTAAGACCTCGTAATGCATCCATGGTCTGTACTCTTTCCCCAAAATATCCTGCCTCTTGTGTCCTGTGGCCTAACAAAAAGGCACAAAGCTGGTGTTAGCCATGGACACTCATGCAGAGTGGTTGTCACTTGTATCCCAGGGATGCCCTGCAGTTGGATTTGTGAGGCAGAGGGGTGTTCAGGTCAAAGTCCCCCCAATTTCACCCCAGGGATGGCCCAAGATGCCCTATGGAGGGACAGGAGCAGACCTTTGTGCCTGCCTTGTTGCTCTGGCTATTCATGATCCGTAATAACCAAAGGTAGGTTTATAATGCCCTGGGTTAGAGCTATTGGAGTGTTGTTTAACTCTAGCCCATGAGCTTGCATTGCAAATGTGGGTCAGATGCTCCAGGCTCTCCCACTCACAACTGAGAAACTATGAGAGACTTTCTGGTCCCAAGGATGGTGTTGCATGAAGAGTGCAACTTCATGCATGGCTCCATCCAAAAGGCAGAGCCTGCAGATATCATCAGGAGCTTTTATTTGTCTATCTATAACTTTACTTATTTGTAACTATATCTGTTCAGAAGAGAAGCAAAGGTCTACGCTCTCCATGCATGGGAGTTTGCTTCTGGGCCCTATAGCATAAATAACACATAATCACTTAAACCTCCACAGTATCACAGAAAGACACTCTTTACAAGTCTTTTTGGAGGGAGCTGTTTTCAAAGGTTATATTAAACAAGCCAACTGCATCTCCACCAGGGAATTACTGATTTATTAGAAGTGTTATTTTCATTCCAATCTTTTTGCTCAGTAATGTAAGACAAGTTTATTTTTTAAAGATTCAAGAATATTTTTTGGTAAACAAATCCCTAGCTATTACTATAAATTCCATCATTCCATCTTGACATGATAAATTAGGTGATATTCCAGTACAGTTATGCTAGTATAGTTGTATCCAGAACTGCAAGATTGAGCAAAAATTGATGAATTGAGTATACAACGCTTTGTACTACATATCATAGCTTAATTACTGATTCAATATGCTTGGAATAATAGAAGTAGGCAAATACTAAATTATAAAAGCTTATCACCCAAACTTAAAAACAGTGTGACTCATGAGTGGATATTAAAATGATCTTAGCTGGTAAACTTTTCTTTGAAATCTTTTTCCTTTAGTGCTCATGATATTTATTTACTCTAAAGCATTTTACAGAGCTGAGAATTCTCTTAATGGGTATTTGAAATTTCATGGCAGCATTGGTACTGGCACAGGTCATTCCTTTCTGCCTCCATCCGATTTAACTCAGAGTTAAATTATTTTAAAAGTTGAAAATTCACTATCATTTACAGTGACTTTTTTTTATCTCAGAAGAATCTTTGGATTGTACTTCTAAATCTTTACTACAAATAAATTATCTGATGATCTTACTCTGTGTTCTTCAAAGTGAATAATCCTGAATTTATATAACAAACAATATTTCTTATGTTTGTCATTCATAAGATGTGCTTTCCAGGAAAAAAAGATATTTCAGGAGTCTCCTGTGTTCTGTGGTTGGCTGATTCTTAGGGGTGAAGCTGCGCACACAGCCTCATCACTACAAGTAGTAGTTTAGCATTTGTTTTTTGCAAACATCTGTCCTGTTCTACCTGATCTCATTAATGTTCATACAAAATGAATGTAAATGGAGCCCATGCATGCCCAGTGCAAATTCTTATCCAAATCTGTGCATGTAATTAGTGTAAAATGTTTTGTAGGTGTTCAGCTCTGCCAGTTGCAGGATGCATGCCAGTCGGAGCCCTCTGAAGATGCCTGTCTACATGAAGGTGCTGCAAATTGTTCTAGTAACTAACACACAGAACAGGAAGCTGTTTTAGATGGACTCTTATAATGCTTTTTGTTCATCTTTTTTTAAAGCACTTTACAAGCAGCTGCAAGGTTGAAATAGCTTTCTCACTGACTTTCACAGATGTTTCAAAGTTCAGAAGTAGATAAAACTGGAAAGATTATTGCCTGGATCCTACCTATTGCCTAGGTGTTGCCTTACCTAAACCTGGGTATTATGGAGCAGTCCTCAGGCTAGTAAATCTGACTTTCTGCTTTAGTAGTATTCACCAGCAGAAGAGAAGATGGATGGAGAAGAGAAACCGGGCACAGTGCAAATACTCTACAGGCTGAGTACATGGAGCTGGTCCTCCTGGAGGTGAATCTCTATAACCATTTTTTTCCTCTCTCAGCATCTGGAGTTCAGTCTGAGGCTTTGTAGCATGGGTATTTTTCTGGACCACTCTGTATGACCATGAATTAACTTTACAAAGTGCTCAAGAAATCCCAGTGTGTACATCAAGATGCTCCTGTAGCACAGGGCTATAAAGAAGCCCATGGTGAAGAGGACATACATTGCATTTGCCATGTATGCATCTTTCTCTTGGATCAGCTTAATATTCCATTACGTGGACTTCACAGAGCTAACCCTGCTCCTGACTGGCATCTGCCATTCATGATGGGTAATACTGTGACAGCCCAATGTGATCATGTGCACCAAGACTAGTACTCAAAGGAAGGAAATATCTACAAAGTGAGTTTTAACCCATAACCTCACTACACAACTTTGCAAAGCCAGAGCTCCAGAGGTTTTGTTTCATGTAGAAAAGAATTTCACTGTTTTGTGCGGGGAACTTTTTGCTTTTTCTCCTGTCCTCTCAGATAACAAATCTCCTTGCTCTGTTCAGGTTTATCTGCCATAGAGTTGCAGGATTGATGTTCATTCCAGTACCACTTACAGTGTCTGACTTCTCATTCAATCAATCGATCTGTGTGAGTGATTTCTTGTTTCGCTTGCTACAGGCTTCTCTCCAATAACTTTATCTCCCCCTACTCCTCTGTAACTCTCTCCCCACCACTGTGAACCCAAAGCCAAGGCTGGAAACTTGTGACTCATTCCACAAGGTAATGAGCAGGCATAATTATACCCACATCTAGACACCCCCCTAGAATAATGTCCTTGTCCTGGCCGTGGCAGGCAGCAGCCACGTTTTTGGTACACAAGGTATCTTCAGACTTCATAACTTTCAATAAAGATAGAATATGATAATTTATTATGAATGCTTTTTGCATGGGCTTACTCAAATATTTATAACCTCATTTAAATAATTTATTTTGCAGACTTAATAAACTGTTTATATTCACAAAAAGAATGTAATTTCCAGGGAATGCTCTTGAGGTACGAGGCACCACAGGTAGACCACATGAATTAAAAATAGTATATTGCACCTAAGGTTTATATGACCTTTTTTGAAGTTGCCTAAGGCTGTCCTCTTGGTGGGAAAATAAGAATTTCCACTGAACTAGTTGAGCTATGCGCTGTGCAGAGACTTTTAGGAAGGAAAAGGAAATGGCCCTCTATTAGCCTGGGGATTGTCAAGAGTGTGATTTATCCAAAGAAACAAAATACATTGTATTAATTAAATATGTCAACATAAGCCCTTTTTGATTTTTTTTGAGCAATTGCAGCTTCTTGCTATTCTTGGGAAAGGGAAAACAAGATTTTCATTCACTGAGACAAGTTTTGCATTTATTACCACAGCAGGTCATTATTTATTCATACACAAGCTATCTAAGTGAGCCTGTGACCATCTTAATATGGTTAGTAACAATCAAATCCTATTAACAAATGCAATTATTCCATAGGAATCAAGCCAGACAGGGCTTTCCACAAGTCCTTTAATTTCCCTGCACAGTCCCACTGATTTCCTTCTCTGCCTGCTGAAGTCGGATCAAGCACGTGATTTTTGGAGGAGATCTGGAAAGGTATCGCATTCAGGCTACTGTGGAGCAAAGGGCAGTATCTTCTTTCAATGTCTCCTATGTCTTTGTGTGTCCCTTGCATATTTTGGAGGAAACCAGGACTTCTACTTGCTGGTTGGTATCATCTGTTATGTGTGGGGTGGAAGAGGGATTTAAGTTGCATGATGGTCAAACTCACTTTAACAGGCATGTTGTGTGCTTTTTCCCCCCAGCAATATCATCAATCTGTGTCATGTTAAAAGCTCAGTTCTCCTACCTGCATCCTATATTGCTGCTGGCTTTTGGCATGAGCACTGCAAGAAAGGGGAGGTGGATTTGCTACTCTGAGCTGTATCAGCTGCAGGGCAACTCCCTCTGCAACACTTGTTTTGTGTTCTCTAGTCTTCAGAAACTGGCACAGACATACTTAACTTACACTCAGGTACATATAGCACTCAAGAAAGTATTTCCTGCCATCTTCCAGTCAATAAGTAGTAGCTATTGCTGGCTCAAGGCCTCAAAATGTGCATGAGACTTTCCACTGGTATCATTCATCCTCTTTGAGATTAACCTTAAACTTCCCAAGCCTCACCTTGGGGCAAGCAGGTGAGCACAGCTCTATCCAAAGGAGAATCACTAGGCAGGGTGAACTCGGTCATATCCAAAAGCCAAACTTCTTAACGCAGGAAGTGGAAAGAAGACAGATTCCCTTCGCATCCCATCACATTTTGCACAAACAAAATCCATCACATGTAGCATGGCGATTGTAGACATTTTAAATATCAAAAAAAGCTCTTATCTTTTTAACTTGATCTGCTGTATTAGAACTCCAGGGTACCCTGCCCTGCATGCACCTTCTTTGCTGCGCCAGCATAACCCTCTGGCTATCACCAGCTTCAACCCTGGGGAGTGCTTAAGTGAGCAACCAGGGCTGATAGGGAAAGAAAAAAAGGGAAAGAATGGAAAAGCGACTGTGTGCAAATTTAACTAATTTTTAACTTAATTTTTTTATAGCACATGCTATAATTACTAATTCATAGCAGAACAGGTCACGCTTACCCCATGTAATTCAGTCACAGCAGTATTTGTTTTACTTTTAATAGAATAATTACCTTTCTAAAGAAGAAAAGAAACTATCCTTAGAGGGTCAGATCCTCAGGTGGTGATGCTATGGTGATTTATGCTGCTTTGACACATTTTGGAAGTTTCCTTTTTGTTCCCTTTGAGAAGGGATTCAGCAACTGGCTCGTTGCTAGACATACCTCTGTACTTCATGTTAAATTAAGCAAAGAGAGGGAGCAAAGAAATGCAGAGTGGATGGTAGAATCCATGCATGTCTACTGTGTATGTATATGAGTAGGTGCACACACACGCATGCAAGTTCCTACCACTGCCTTCACCACCAGTGCCCAGTTTCTTCCGTAGCCTGTCTGGTGACAGTGATAGTCCCCATAGGGATGCACATTTCTGAATTTATACTGTTGTTTGGTTTCAGCTCCGCAAAATGGCAAGGAGTTTGGGATTCTGGTAAAAATCCATGCTGAGTAATAACTGAGAGCGTGCTTTAAACCATGAGTTATTTAAACAACCTACAAAATAAGGATATTATTTAATGTAGGTTAAACCTTTGTAGGTTGTTATTTAAACAACCTACAAAATAAGGAACAGGCATACTGTATTACCATCTCAGGAAAACAGAAGGATATGTAAGCCACTCAAATTTTGCTCTTGGCCAACTTGGAATGTTTGACAGGCCTCATCACCTGCAGCTCTTGTGTTTCAGGTCTATCTGAGAATAAGCTCAGACCTTAAATGGCAGGTATGCTGCCCTCATGCCTGTTCTGCCTTGCTGCTGCTTTATTTTTTTAATGATGCTTTTTCCATTCTTCCATTTTCAGGCCTGGAAGAGCATCTGCAGCAGATCTACCTGATTGCCAGACTTAGGGTCATAGAGGAGGAGAAAGGACTGAAGGAAAGTCAAGAGCAGCTCCTAGGACCTGCTGGGCAACTGCTGGTACCTCCTCTTTTTTGCCTTGGCCTACAGGAACAGCACTGAAGGTCAGATGAGTTTTTTCCTTTTTCCTGGCTATGCTATTCTGTGAGGCAGGCAAAGATGGATTTGGGGCATCTACTGATGATTTTCCATCCAGTTAAGCAAAAAATCACCAGCAGGGTACACATCTTCTTTCCTGAGGCTGAGAGTAACTCCAGTCACATGTGATACGTGGTTGTGCAATTCTGGGGGGAATTTACATGAATCTAGTGCATGGATGTAATTAAGAAAGTCCCAAAGGCTAAGGGATCTCTTCTTGAGATCCCAAGCACTCCAGAAGTTTCAAGCTCTTGCAGGGCCTCACACAGCTCAACACCCAGTTCATGGCAGGTTTGGTGGTCTGCTTAGCTGCTAATAGTGGTCCAAAGTGAGGGTATAACAGCCACCAAAAGCCTCCTCTGCCATGATGTCTGTTAGTGTGCAGATGTGGGCCTGGGCTTCCAGCTGTTGTAATTCAGATGTGTCAAGATCCTGCTTTACATTAAATTCAATTACATAAGGAATTGCTGCTGTGATTAAATGAGTTTGTGGCCTTATCCGCATCTGTACCCTCTTTTTGTGTTTAAGATAATCTATCGCTAAAAAGCATAAGTTAAAACACACATCAGTGTTGTGAGTGCGTGGTGCTGCCATTGGAGTTTTTACTTCTCAAAAAAAATTTCAAGATAATTGTTTCTTTTATCTCTGTAAGGTTTCATATTCAACTATTTTATTTCAGAGTTCTTTTTAAATTGAAAACACTATAGCAATATATGCAAAGAGAAATCAATCTCAGAGGGGGAAAAAAGAAGTACCAAATATAGATTAAAAACCTGCCTCTCCAAAGATTTTGAAATATGAGAGGTCTGGCTCTGCATGTAAGATTAATGACAGCTACGTGTGTGATGAATAGTTCAGCTCAAATCAGGGGAAAGTTTCACTCTAAGTATCTGCTGTTCCCAGCATTGAAACTCTAATATCATCTAGTCATACAGCAGGTGCTCACAGTTTTCTTATTCTCCCAAACTGCACAATGAAATGAACAACAATGAGAAATAATATGTATATTATAATCAACCCGCATCACTTTATGACAGAAAGGTAATTTCTCTCTCTGGATATCTTTTTTCATTATTTTTTATATATGGAAATACACGAGCTTTGTTCATTTCTTATTAAGAAATGTAGATATGGCACCTGTGACAGACTTGTCTCACGTAGAGACCAATGGATCTATTCTTGCACTTCAAATTGTAATTCCTCTTTTTTTGAAGAATGGACAAAATGAGTATTCAGCCTCTCTGCATTCACGGCTCAATCCATGACCACAGAGTGCTCAAAGGCTTTGATTTTTGCATTGGGACCTCGTGGGGAGACTCTTCAGCTCTTCATAGGAACAACAGTCTGGCCCAGGGAAGTGCAGAATCAAGCCAAAATGTCTTCTCTAGAAGCTGATGAGGTCCAAGATTTTGTATTTTAATAAAAATGAATTATTCAAACAGTATCATCTTTTTTTTTTTTCATTAAAAGCAGGTAGAAAGAGTTGAATTAGGGCAGATTTTGGTCTCCAAAGGCGTTGGCAGGAAGCGGGAGGCTTTTGCTACAGCAAGGTCAGTGCATCTTTACCCAGCACTTTCCTGTGGCTTTTTAGCACCTCCTCTGCAAGGATCTCAGAGCAGTCTTCAAGCTCTGCCTTTACACAGTAAAGTCCTGCCAACATCGAAGGGAAAGCTGCTCCAAAGGACAAGGGCAGGCAGGATACAAATATGCTCTATCCTTTGGGGGAAAAAATAGGATATGTTTGTGTCACCTCTTATAGAAAGTGAGATTAGTGGCAAGTTCTCTTCCTCTTTCTGTGCATACAGGAATAAAAAGCACTCAATTTTTTTAGAAATTACTGTGGTTTTTTTATACAGCTATAAAAAGAAGGTTTTTCTAATACTAAAAGAAATTGACCTGAGAAAATTCTAAATATATACTTTGGGTCTGGATAGAAATTCTTTGCAAGCTAAAGAGTTGCATAGACTTTTTAAAGCCATTGTATTCTCTACTGCTTTCACATGGAGTGAGCTGGAGAAAATGAAGTGTAACATCATTAATATTTTTGTTTTAAATTTCAACCCTTAATTTAGAAAATTGAGGGCAACTCATTTAAGTGGCCAAATATGGGATGCAGATGACTCATGTGAAGCACTCCCTGTTTGAAAGTAAGGTCCTAAATAGTTTGAGTCAAAAAGAGAGGGAGGAGCAGGCTTTGGCTGCATCTTCATCAGTGCAATCTAGTATGTCATGTACTCCAGGGATCCCTTCTGTAGACCACAACCCCTTAATGCATTACATTGCAAGCAGCATCTCTATCTATACCAGAGGGAAATGGGAGGAGAAAAAAAAGTGTGCATGTGCACACACACAAAAACCCACACAATGTCTAGGAATGGCTGTGAAATGGCTTTTTCTTATTATTCTTTTTTTTCTTTTTCAGTGTTATTTTTTAATCTGGCTTAGCGCATTGAAAGAGATGGGTAATAGGCACATACCTGTGCAGTATCATCTCCTCAGCTAGAGAATGCTGGTTAATTCCCAGAGAGTTCTTAGTAAACCCTTGCTAAATTCTTGTGATATGAAGGGGAGTGGAGTCAAATCAGCTCTACTAAGCTAATGTAAGTAATGCAGCACTCCTAATGGGCTGTCCAGGACTGATCTTTGTGATGCATGCTGCATTACATTTTTGTTCTGCAAGGGTAGAGGAACAGATGGGACTATGGAATAAAGGGCCACAGGTGCATCTTCTGTCATTTTTAAGAAAACCAGTTTCGTAGGAAGTCATCCATACTGTATGCAAAAGATAATGTCCTGGGATAAGATTGAAGACTTGACATTTAAATTGCAAGGCTGAAATCTTTATGCATTTTTGCATGCACGTTGTTATGACTATGTGGGAAGATGAAGGATGGCAACAGTGAAGTGAAGAAGTATTTGTGTTCTGATGATAGCTTACAAAAGTGAGAAGTTGATCTTTATATGGCTGTTGAGCTTTATAAAATGCATCTGCTTATCACTCAGGACAAAGAGATGGTTATCTCCTGAGTTAGCTGCAAATATTGGAAGATGTGTGCATATAGATTGAGGGGCTTCACATTCATATTGTATTTCTAGGAACACCATGAAAACATTTTTCCATTTGCAGGTAGAACTTGTGGGTTCTACTTGCCATGAAATGAAAGGCAAAACTTCAACTGGAGTTCAGTGTTTTAGCTGATATGGCCTGTCCTGCAAGCAGCAACATTTTGAGGAGCTCCAGCAAGGCACTACTAGGAAACTCTTCAGAATGAATAACAAGAGTTGAAAACATTTGTGTATTGTGTCAACAAATTGAGGTTGAACAATTATGCAAAGAACAGATTGCCTTTATCTGAAATGTCCATAACTGAGTTTCAAAGCTCTCAAACAAAGAGGGTTTTTGTTTGTTTGTTTTTGGTTTTGTTTTTTTTTCTGTTTGGTTGGATTATTTTATTTGGGGCGGGGGGGAGGGGTGGCACTTAAAATTAACATGAGTGCCTGGTCTAATTTCACATATATGCATATACTCACACAGAACTGAGCTTTTCATACAGCTTGTCTGGCCATTTGTCAAGAAAGCAGAGGGTGACTTTCTAAGGATAGTTGGTGCAAATAAAGTTCTGGATTTGTGTAGTATGAGAAAAAACTTATGGCTCCAACCCTGAATCTTCCATAAACACAACCGCTTATACAGAATACAGCAAAAATTGTAGTTTCCAGCCTAACAGCAATGTGAATGTTGTACATTGCAATAGATGAACTTCTGCCTAATGCTATAACCTACAATTAAGTTTTTTTAAATAAATAAAGTAAAAACCTCATTTCCTTGATTCAGCTAGAAGGTGATGATTACAAATATGCTTTCAATGTGCATGACAAATAAAGGTAGAACTGAACATTAAATCTACCAGCATTTCATAATACAGGGCTTCTAACCAGAAATGCAATCTGTTATCTCTCTAATTTTGATTCTGTCTCTTTCTATCTTCTTCTATTTTGTGCTGACTAGTTTTGATTGAGAATTAGTTTGCTCCATTTAATACTAATTCATATGTGTGTCTGAGACCTTCTACCTTATTTCCCTTTCCGATGTATTTGCATATAATGCATAATCTATAGTTCAAAAGGTTTTTATGGTGACAGCAAACCAGGGAAGGCACTTCAAGTGTGCTACACTGAGCTTGTCAACAGTTTTAGCATTAATTCTATCTTAGCATATACATCTCACTTTAAAACACTGGGGGAGCAGTGCAAACATATCTAAAAAAAAAAAAAAAAAGGGGGTTTATGTTTTCCTTGCTGTTACTCTTAATACATTGATATAGCTTAGCCCTGCAACTTCCCTGTTTAATATTTGATGGAAGGGTACCCATCCTGTCCTCCTCTACCCCAAGGAACCAGGTCAGCTGCTTAAAGCATGTCTTAAAATGAATCTTTGCTTGCTCAGTGAGTGATACGTGCCACTTTGTACCAGTCAGTCATGAAAGAAGACACTCAGATATGTTCTTGTCTAAACACATGTAAGTCATACTGTAGACAGACTAATCTGGTGCCTTGGCAACAATGGACTTCATTTGGATTAAAAAGGTGATTCTCCTCCACAGTTCAGAGAAAAAGCTGTTTTCATCCTTTTGTAGACAGAAGAGTGAAGCACGCTGTCACTTACTGTGTGACAATGGTGAATACTCTTATAATTGCTGGCAGTGTCCTTGTCAGAGATAAAGGGAGATGGTTGTTGTGAGAATGCCTGGGGAGACCTAAATTTAGGTGTCTTCTTGACCATT
This sequence comes from Tinamus guttatus, assembly GCF_000705375.1. The sequence goes on from NW_010580212.1 coordinate 343,194, forward strand.
GGCTCCCTGTGTCCACAGGGGCTTTCAGCAACTTCACAATTTACTTCCCTAAATATACCATGGGCACAATACCAATTCTTTTTCCCTTCTGCTTAAAAGATGAGGATGGGTAGCCCATGGGCAGCAGTGTAACAGCTAGAATGACCATCCAAGGAAACCCTGATGAGTTCACTAGGCAGTTGGTAGTTACAGCCCCTTGCTGTACATGGTACAGCTTCAGCACCCCCAATCTGCCTTCCTGCCTTCCCTTGGAAAAGCATAGTAATCCTTAAGAGCATTCAAGAGCCTTTCCTACCTTCTATCTTTTCTTTCTCTTTTTCCCTCTTCCCTGTGATGAATTGCCTGTTAACCAAGATAATGTGATATGGAATAATTGTCAGAGGTACATTCTTATCAGCTCTTTTGATGATTTGGAAGTTTTAAAATTTGTACAGGCAGCTTTTTATTTTCCAAAGATACTGACCTTAGAAATCAAATGTTCTTTTGGCATAGTACCTGCTAGCCGCACCTAGTAATGGAGAGAATCATGAACAGATATAGGTCAAGATTTCAGAGAAAGGCTTGCTAGATTTGTTGACATGATTCTGAGGGGAATAACTTGACTTTCAGAGGGAGTATAGGTCAGCTCTCTTAGAAAATGAGACTTCTATGAAAGCCTGTCCACTTGGTGCTCCATCATTACTCATCACTTTATAAAATCTCAAGCAGACTCTACGCTATATTCTATTTTTGCTATAAAACTGTGCAAAAGGGGGTATACTCATTTCTCACCACAAATCAGAATTAACACTCCTGGAAAACTCCCATTAGCTTGAAAGTAAATTGCCTCATGCCAATATAATGCTATAAATATGGAATAGGACCACTGGCGCAGAACTGACATTATTGTAAAATATGAGGCATGCTTATCTTGGCCCATTTTATTCTGTGTGCTGCTTCAGTAATTCAGCTTCCAAATCCCACCAAAGTTTACAATAATCTCCTAATTTGCATCAGATGTCTAGCCCACATTCAATGGCTTTTTAATGTCCTTGTGATTACAAAGCATAGTGATACTGAGCACACAGCTTTGGCAAGAGTCCACCTGAAACACTTCTTTCTCTTTGCAGTAGTCTATGAGGAAAAGACTACAGGTAATGAGTGTTCAAAGATATGTAGAAATAATAAAAGCAGTGATATATCGGTTTATGAGGAACTTGATTTTCATTTAAAATTCTACAGCAGGTTAAAAAAAGTATTTTAGATTAGTAATGCACAGGAGTACATGAGAAACTAAGAGCTACAGATGTTGGCTGGAGGTGAGAACAAGGTATCTCATCAGCAAGAAGGTGGAGTGCTAGAAGTGCCATCTAACACATCAACTTGATCTTAGAGAAGGCAATTATGCTGTGTGTTTTGCAGGCAGAGAAAATTTTGGAAGAGCTGCATGACTTGTCCAAAGAAGGTAGTAGAAAACTGAAGACCAGAAGTCAAGAACAAGTCTAGGGTCTTCATTTCTAAGCCCTGTGCCCCCTCCATTGACTGACTGTAACATTGTGCTTCATTGGGAAAAAAAAATAGTAATAAAATATACTGTCCTGAGCATATCACCCCAAAGAAACTCCATGTGTGAATGGGTGGAAACAAGAGCACAAACTGGTGAGATCCTGAAGGGGAAAACATTGCTGCAACTCTTGTGCAAGTACAAAGACCAAAGCTAAGCCAAAATAGATTGCACCACTAAATCACACTTCTTTTTGGCAGGGAAAAAGATTAATCAAGACAGAACTGAAAGTGAGTCTTTGATAAAATGCTTAAGTGGCCACATTTGAGCTGCAAATTATTTGCATCAACTAGAGGATGAAACAGTAGTTTTCCATTATGCTGCAGGAAATAGAGGCTTGCTAAATAAGTCTTTTAACTTTCCTCTGGCACTTATTGATTATATCCAATAGAAATTAAGAGAAGAAGGCAATTAAGTTCAAAATTTAATGGTGTGCTGCTCCTGTTAATTTACTGCCTGACCTGATCAATACATTACACTGGATAACAATCTATTCGAGCAAGTCTTAGTACCTTGACTGCCCCTTTCATTAAAATTACAATGACAAACAACTATTTTTAAACAAACAAATAAAAAAAAATTAAATTTTGGATTATTCACTGTACTAGTGAAAAAAAGCAACACTGACTTTTACAACACAGAGTTTGAACTTTGTCAAAATATTAGCTAAGCTACCTCAAACTCACAGAGCCCTCAGCAAATCAAAATCACAAGCACATTTTAAACAGCTCACGTATATACACAACAGTCCAAAGGGAGAAAAAAAAAAAAAAAAAAGCCCTTAATCTAGAGGGCAAAACTGAAGTGTGAAATGGTAATGAAAGTAACTATGCTGTGCTATAGTTGCTTTGTACATGTTAGTTGAGGTCCTGGGTGAAGCAAGGCAGCAGAGACTTAACATTTAATGTGTTCTAGCACAATTTAAGTGAAGGTCTGAGGTGATTAGCTTTGGGGTGAGGTCATATTTTGGATTACTACAAAACCTTGTACACCCCAGGTGGCCTTGATGGCCCTTGGGATGCTCTTGCCATCCTGTCCCTGTGGAAACAATCCTTTTGGAGGGCAACAGCGGTGCAGATAACGCGCACCCTGCGATGCAGCCAGCAAGTCAGCCTTTCCCTGGAAGGCATCGCCATCCAGAGTGGGACTCATCAAGCAGCTCTATGTGCATGTCTCCATGCACACATGGTGCTGGCTGAATTGCATCACCTTTTTTCTTTTTCTTTTTCTTTTTCTTTTTCTTTCTTTTCTTTTTCTAAAATTCAGTATATCAGCAGAAAGTCAAAACAAAATACGATGCTTTTTCCTCAAAAATACCTTCTTTCTTGATGCGCTGTATCCCTACCAGCATTCGTTGTGTAACCAGCACACCATTAATCATAATGAAACATTTTCATTTTTTTGACACCAAAGAGAGATTAAACTGGAAGGGAGAATATTTTGGACTGGACTGAAAAACAGCCTATCAGAAGCTCTTCTATTGAGAATTACCCCCCGAAATGGCTGTAACACAAGATCCTCTCCCTGAACTGGTCTCTACTGCCCCAGCCGCTCTATATTTTTAGCTCATCCTTCATGGATTCAGTAACGGATGCAGCAATAGAGAGCAAAACATTGTATGGGCTATTTCTTTTTAATCTACTTAGCTGCTCTGTTGTATTCTTGACAACCAAAAGAAAATACCAAACAAACAAACAAACAAAAATCTCTGATAATAATTACAAGGAAGTGCCAGCAACCCTCATCTTAGCTGAAAATGTTGTGGGAAGCAGCCAGCATCTGCGCTCTTTGATGAATTGTCATACACCAAGAAGCTAGGCACATGTGAAGGTAGCCAGAGCCAAGCTATATTGTAAAAGTACAGCTGATTTGTATTCTAGAGAAAGCCACATTTAGAAACACCTAATATTTCAGAAGAAGCTTGCAGAACAAGCTCCTGAGCTTCCTCCTGAGCACACGGATGCTGCAGGAAGCTGTGCTCGTAATTCTGCCTAAATCCTGCTGACTCAGCAGCGGCAGAAAGGACCTTCTGCTGGTCCTTCTGCTTTCGCACCGCTAATGATCCTGGCCACACATTTTCCTTCATGTCCATGACTGCTGGCTGTATTTGCGATGAGACAGGTTAAAAAAAATGAAGATCCACAGGATAACAATCCTAAAAATCACTTATGATGGCCCCAAAACCAGAGCTGGCATCCACAGAATGACAATGATGAAGTGCAACAGGTCCTCATCATCCAGTAGGTTTTTATAGGGTTTTCACTAAGAATATGCTGTTGATCTCTCTATGTTATATTTGCTTCTTATCTCATCCTACATAAAGCAAAGCCCTGCAAATGCTTCACAGTTAGCAATTTGTTTGATTTAGGAATATATTTTCCGGCCATGAACAATCTGCTTAGAGTGTGTTGATTGCAATTTAGTTATTTAGAATTACTGTGAGAGGAAAAAAAAAAAAGAAATTAAAAGGCACAATTTACTCTTCAGCCACTGTGGTAACTTTTCAGGCATACGCTGCTGGGAGTTTATTAGCTGGGCTGAACCACAACAAATTTCTTCTTGTAATGTTACTTCCTTACTTACCATCTGTATGGAGTAGAGCTAAGACCTGAAGGTGTTTAAAAGCACAAATTGCTATTGCTCATGTCTCAGATAGGGTAGATGATTAATACTAATCTAAAAATAAATAATAATAATCCCCCCCCCTTCTTTTTTTTCTAGACTGTTAGTTTTTTATAAATATAGATAAAGAAGGGAGGGGGGGAAAAAAAAAAAACAGAGTAAAGGTCTCCTCAGCAGGTCAGAAATTCCTTAGAGAATTTAATACATAAAAGAGCTCATTTTTTCCATTTTTTCATTTTTATAACTAGGCTGCAATATCATGGTGTTTCCATTGCAGGTGGCTCTGCGCTTTACGGAGCTGGCTTCCTTGGAGGAACAGCAATTCCTGCCTGGCTCCTGAGGGCTCCTTCAGCTGCCCAGGACCTGCTGAAACAGTCCAGGGGGATCCCAGATGCCAGCAGCACTCCAAGGACCAGGTCCATGAAGTTGTGCAATCCCAAACTGGAGGCTGCCTCCGAGGTTTGTTTGCCCCTGCTAATAGCTACTGATTTTGGAACCTCATAGGCAGCAGCGGGAGGCTGCCAATGCTAACTTCCTAAAGGTTAATACTTATAACTACATTTTGGCTGGTATTTTAAAAGCTGCCTAAAGGGAATAGATGCCCAGTCCCCATTAATTTTAATAGGAGCTGAGCTGGCACAGGGCCTTCTGAGGGTCTGCATCTTGCAGCCCATCACTGCTGGTGACATAAGGTTTGCTGCTGCCATGCAAGGAGTTAATGCAGCTCCTGTGCTTCGGCAAGGAAACTGAATATGCAAAATGCATGAAGAATATGGTTATGCTTATCATAAATAATGAGTTCACTGATCAATCATGCACTGATTCAATACAGGGCACGCTTGCTGTTGGTTTTCATTAAATGCTTTCACATAAGGAGCACTACATTCAGAGTGGAAGCTTCCAATGTAGTTTGACAATGTATTCCCTTTATTAAGGCAATGTATCGGATTTCAAAATGTGTTCATTGCTAAGCAACAGTATAACACAGATTTGGGTGGTATGTAATTGCTTTTCAATTTTACTATTTTAAAAACCTCCCCACATTCATTTTATTTAGCAATCCTGAGTACCTGCAATGAGTTTAGAATATGGTCATTGTAAGCACGGATCATTTCTGAATAGTTTTTATCCTGTCTTGTGCTGATGAGCAAAATCCTTGGGGAACTTTGCAAACTTGAATTAATACATTTTGATAGGGTCCCTATTTATGAGCACCAGTCATCACTTGAAGAACACAAGGCAAGTAGCAAGCCTGTTAATTTAACTAATGCATGTGTGGAAGCGCTTTTTTTTTTTTTTTTTTTTTTTTTTTTTCAATGGGCACCCACAACTTCTAAGCAACGTTTCAGAGGATTAGGAAAAATGGATACAGCAATACTCCCTCGTTACTGCTCATACAGGGAGGTACAGAACTGCCAGCTCTGACAGATTGAATAGATTAAAAAAACTCTAAGTCAATACTTACAATGGCAAATTAATCATCTCATTCACTGTTAAGACCGAATTATCAGAATGCTAGAGCAAGTATATAGATCAAAAAAGAGAGATCAGTGTTCGCTGACTGAACAATAAGATATTTCTGTATAAAATTAAGTCAAATTGTAATTAAAGATTCAAAACCAGGACAGACAGGATGCCATCTGCTTGGCAATTTTGCTCCTCTCACCCTTTCTATTGCTAAACTAGAATGATGACAAAACAAGATCTTGGGTTTTTAAATTGCACTTTAAAGACCATAGACTCCCCTGAACTGCACCATTTAGCTGGCCCAAAGCACAGCTGCCTGAAAACTAACTCATGGATTTTTTACAAGGCTTGTTTTTGCCAGAATGAATCAGTTCTTATTATATTAAAGACAAAAACGTATATATATGCAGTTGATTCCCCCTCTAAAACAAAGATGAGTTCTTATGATTTTTCTCTACAGCTCTTTTTCCTGACTTTTACCCAGCTGTGGCACATCCGTTGCTCACCAGCACGGTGAGTAGCTATTTTGTCAAACAATACCTATTTCTCTGATTTCACTTGTAGGGCAAAAGACTGTGTACGTCTGCAAAACTATCCAGTATTCCTGCTGGGAAGATGTTGCCAACCCTCCTCTAATGATTAGGACTTTTCTTCTAGTATCTAACCCCTAGTTATTGATAGTGTACAGCTATTTAATTCTCCATGGCTTTTGCAGCCTGTCTCACGCTGGCAGATTCATATTCCCCCACCCTCTCCTTTGCTGGCCTGAGGCACTACAAGTGTTTTCTCTCAATAGAAGTCCTTATTCCTCCGAGCACCCGGGTCCCGGTGTTAATTCACCGGGCCAGGGCAGCACATCCCTCCCAGAAAGGGCCCCGGCACAGCAGGCAGAGACGCATTGAGCTCCCCGCCAGAATGGACCAAATCCATCACAATCTACACCCAAGCCAGAGGAATGAACAGCAGCCAGGCAACAACAAAGCCAGGACTCTTCTACCAAGCGGAATCCCTTAGGAAACACAACCTGTCAAAAACCTCAGAGATTTTTTTTTTTTTCCTCCTTTAACATTTCTGTTTTGGTTCAAAGCAGCAGACACTCTCCTTTCCCTGGGTCTACTCCAAGCAACAGGTAGCTGTATCTCTGCATAATGATCTCGCTAATGTGAAATGCATTTTCATTATTCTAATGAGCCTTCTTTTTATTTTATTTAATATAGGAGTGCTTGTTTTAGACTGTGTTCATCCACTTGGCAATTTTCAAGAGGAGGAAAGGAAATGTCCAAAGGCTATAGAGTTCATTTTGTATTTGCATAACTGTATTACATACAGGCACATTTGATGGTATTTCAGAGAAGGGTGTGAAGAAAAAGGAGAGGGCATTTTGTAATAATAAAACCAATACAGAGATTTGTATTCTATTCCCATTTGAGTTAATGGGAGATTTGTCATTGTTGTCAGATAGGACAGTGTCATTTGCTTCTCAGTTTCCTCTGTGAGCAATGATTTGTGCTGATATTTCACTGGTTACTGAGTTCTGACCACACTGGCAAGATAAAAACAAAACAAAAAAAACAACAACAACAAAGTGTAGTGACCAGGTACATGCATCTTGAAAACTCCGATGTACACTTACTGCCTAGGAGTAGTAATCAAGAGGGAATGATTACACGAGGACACATATTAAAAACAATCTATCTGCCTGCAGAACGGCTTTTCTTTGTTAACGATGCAGGGCAGACTGCTTGGATCCAAAGCCCCCGTCTCATTTGCACTCTGTTGCCTTTCACCTGACAGACCCAAATGGGAGAGGCAGCACTTTCTAAATATTATCGAATTTTGCCATACTACAGCAGCACTTGTGCTTCTTTAACCTTGAGCAGTTACTGCACTGAATGGTCTAGAGTAACACTTGGCTTCCAAGGCAGACTAATGCTTAATTTGAGACACTGGATGAGCAAACCTCTTTCTGATTTGTAGGCATGGAGAGGTTTCAAAATCTGTGGATTTTGTGCTGGATAGCACATAGACACAGCACGAGACTTGAAATAAATCCCTTACTTGCAACGCACCTGGCTTCTAAACGCAAGGCAAGGTCAGTGCAGACCGCCCGGGGCTACCCCGCTGCATTGGCAAGGGATGAACGGGATGTGTATGCCATCGATTTTATGGGTAATCAATTCTCTGAAATCACTTAGACCGTGTTGGCTTGTCTGCCTCAAGCAGCAGCTGCCAGCTGAATTCTTGCAGCTCCACACTCAGACAACCTCAGAGTTAGTGAATCTCACCCAAGCTCGGTGCATCAATGAGAAGAATTAACAAAGCGCTCTCTTCTCGCAAACATGGATGTGTGGTCTCCTCGATATTGAGGTGCTTGATAACTTCACTTTCTTGTCTCTTCACGGAAAGAGAGGGCATGCTGGAGTGGCGTCTTACATTTTGACTTAATCACCCACTTCTTTTGTGCTTCAGTCCTCATCCTGCACCGCACTAGCTCCTTGCTTACAGACAAAAGGCAGCTGTGAGAAATAAAAGGCTTAATGCTCTGTAATACCCTGACTGTGTGTTTTCTTACAGATTCTAGAGAAACCTGTGGATGCTCCTGCATATGAGCAGCAGTTGTCTGCCTTGGTGCTCTGGAAAGATAGCCCCAGGTGCAGGAAACTCAAAATCTGTTTAGGGGCTGGTGAGAAGGGTTAAATCTGTTGTTAGGAGCTACCCCACACCCTGTTTTGCATGGATTTGGTAAATGGTAATAAAGCTCTTTTTTCTCTAGCTGCCCTGCTGCTGCTGCACGTCAGCTGTGGGCTTGGATTCATACATAGAATAAAATTCACCCTGGATGCTAGAACATCAAAGGTCTTGCCACAAATCCCTCCTAGGGAGCAATATCGAACTCGGAGTTACCCCTCGTCCCAGAGCAAGGCTTTGGGGCTCTGATATGCTGCTGCTCTCCCCAGGCCTTTGATCTCTTCTTCGATGGGCTTTTTTTGCATCTAGTTCCTCACATTTGGAAATCTCTCCCTCAGCATTGCTGGATGATTGCTGGTTCTGAGAGGAGCCTCCCTCTGCATTGCTGAAACAAAATCTGCCATCTGTAAATTTGCAGATATGTTCCTGGGGACTTCTACTTCAGGCTGGCCCAGGTAGATGTACATATTCAAAAGATAAAAAAGATGCAAAAGAAAACACTTCTCTCCATCATTCTCTAGGCTTGATGAGGCAGCAGGATCCATCTTGATGCTACATGAAATTGGAGGAACGGTCTTTTGTGTGGCCCTTTGCATGGCTTTGACCCTGTAGGTGTGTTTTCTCTAATTTGGGCTCTTTTTCCCACCCTGCTTGTGCTGCTATTCCCCGCAGAGCCTGGCACATTGGTGTGGCTGGAGCCCTCCTTCCCCACACCTGCCTGCCTTCAACACCCCTTGCGAAGCACTTTGCAGGGCTGTGATTAACACTTAATGCTACCTATAAGGGGAGAAAACTCCCACTGTTTTCCCATTTAGCCTCTAGCTGGCTTATGACAAGGATTGCAGAGAAAGGTTATTTTCCTCTGTATGGAGGTGAAATAATTATATGTTCCTCCATGTCTTCACACTGCTACGTGGGCCTGCAGTTCTCTAATTCCAGCGGAGCTCTGCTGCTTGGGTATCGTGCCCGGCTTTGAGGGCTCCCTTCCCTCCGTGCCGGTGCTGAAGCCTAGCAGCTGGAGGGTGGAAAAAAAAGACCACACATGGAGACAGTGCTGGGGCTTGGGTTTGTCTTTTCCTCAAAAAAAAAAAAAAAAAAAAAAAAACCGTAATTCCCCACAATTTCCCACAGGAAGAATTGCTGGGGTTTAAGTCCTCTGCCCCTTGCCAGCACTGGATTAGTTGGTTCTTCTATGGAATTGCTCTTAAAAAGCGGGGGTTGCAGGAGCACAGGTAAGTGTGTCCACATATACGTCTATAGGATAAGTGCATGGGTGTCTATGCAAGGGATGCTCAGGGTGAAACTGCTCTCAACAGGTTGCCTTGGGTCTAGCACATACCTGCCCTCCACTGCAATCTCAGAGTGGTTGCAAGGGCATTTCAAGAAGAGTTTCTCTGGGCAAACACACGGCCTTAAAATATTCCAGTACACAGTGAGTCTTCTCCCCCCTTAATTTTTTTATCAAGTGCGCATGATATGGTGTGAATTTTCTGAGCTTGCTAAATGGGTATCAGTGGGGAACAGGATACATTTTTCCACTCTTTACAAATTAAGTTATCTGAATTCACCAAATCAGAAAAACACAAGTTTCCTGCTTGGTTCCAGTGGTGCAGTGGAAGGACAGGCTATAGATTTTCCCGGGAGTGTGAAATAATTCACCCAGCCTGCTCGTTATTCATACAGACAGTGCATTAATAACACGGGACCCTGCGATCTCTTCTTATCTAGGCCGAAGCACAGCTAGAGGGATGAGCAGCTGACTCCTTGGATTTAAAAAAACATTTTTTTCCCCCTGTTTTTTCAAGAAATAAGAATTGATTGAAAGTATTTTCAGACAGTGATGGGAAAAAAAGCTTTCTAGTGATACCGCCTAAAGTACACATTAGATAAATAGAAAACTAATGGCTTTGTGTCTGTGAGCCATTTTCGTTTGATCTAAGCGCTGATAGATACAGGATGATATCTAACAAAGTCTTTACCAAGGACCTGACCCAAAGTCAAGAGGAGTCTCTGGGTTGGCTCAGCAGAGCCTGGAGCTCACAGGCATTCAGGAGAGCCTTGTGCTGGGGCGAGCGGGGACAGCACAGGGACCGATGCCAACACGGGGTCCAACCGCACGGTAGGGGATATTCTGCACCATTAGGTATTGCAGGGGCACAGTGCCCAGGGAGAGCAAGAATGCGACATTAAGATCAGGACGTTGAGAGCCAGGGCACTCACAAGAGTCTTCCTGGCTTGCGTTCAGTGTGCTAGTGCTCTGCTGTCAAAGCCTGGTGTAAACTCAGGGGCTAGTGATGGATAATCCTCAAACCAAATGGCATCTGAAGTGTGCACATGCATGTGGATGATTCATAGATTATGGAATGACTTGAAGCTTGATGTGATCCAAAGACAGTCTGTGAGAATGGGCTATAATGGATTCATTTCATTTTATAGTTCTGCATCATCAAGTGATTTGTCTTTCAGCTGGTATAAAACAGGGCAAGAACAGGCCACAAGAGAGCAACAACACTACTGATTGGGAGCTAATTGTTCAAATCCTGTCCTGCAAATATCAGGGAACTGAATGGTCTTATCCCTCTGCAGAGACTTTTCTTATGGGAAGAATTCAGGGGGAGAGATAGTGCAAAGAAACTGGGAACAGTTTTAATAATACTGTTCTTTTAATAATACCTTCATTTAGCCAATGTTAAAACACTAATTTCTCAGCGCATTTGCAAAGTTGTAAATTCCTGTCAGAAAGTCCCTTTTCGTCCGCTGTCATTAGCCAAACACAGCCCCTGCACACACGCCTTTTTGTGATACAATAACACCATGTTCACTTACACAGCATATATGGAAAATGCTTCTGGAAAAATGTAAAAAGACTAGCAGAAGATTGAATAGAAAGGAACAAAAATTCAACCACAACAGCAAAGTGTATCTGAGAGAATCATTAACCCTCACGGAAGGAAACTTCCATAGAGATGAACAAATTATGCATTATTCAAAGGCCTTGAAGGATACAGAGACATAACCAGCTACTGACTGTAGAGAATGGGTCAGCACCCTTGTAACAAGAGTACCAGGCACATTATTCACAGCAAAATAATGACAGTATGAAAATTACAAATAGCTGTTAGTGTTATTTAATGTCTATAGCTTATGACGTATTAGAGCTCGGAGAATATTACTAGAGTTTTTTTTTTTTCTGTTAATATCTACTTAGCAACCCCATGGGTTCACTTGGCCCCCATATCACTTTGTGGCGGGTGGTAAGGCGACGTGCTCCTGGCATTTGTGCCAATGTCTTGGTGCCCTAACTTGAGAAAGACAAGCTGCTTGTCAACATAGGGAAGAGAGAAGATGTGATTTCAGAAGATCCTGTGCAGTCTGGAGGCAGAGGACATGGGAGCTTCTGGATATGCCCAGTGTTGCTTTTCCAGAAGAAGGGATGCTCTCAGGTTGCTGCAACACAGGCTAAACAAACAAACCCATTTTGGACTTGCTGTGGAGAGGAATGTGGGCAAATGGAGAAAATAACAAGAGACATGACAGAGAGCTCAACAGACTAATGCCCATGGAATGAGCTACAGCCAAGTGACACCCAAGATAAATTGTACAGAGAGAAGGGGAGCAGTCAAAATATTTTTTCAAAAAGAAAGGGACCTTGAAGTAGTGAAGGGAATCATGAAAGCAAACGTGCAACAGAGGAGCCAAAGGACTCTCTTCTCTGTTTCATGATAAGATTTGGCTTTAGTTTCGTTCTTGCTGTGGCTACTACATAATTCATTGGTGATGGAGGCAGGTTTTAGGACCATGTCTGCAGAATGAGTGGCAAGGAATAATTTATAACTTCAGAGGCTGCCAGTCTGGCCTCACTAGACTTTTTAAGATGAAGCCTCAAAGAAAAGAGTTTTTGTTGGACTTGGCAGGAAGTGAGCCTTAGGAATGTATGGCAACTTCCTACCCTGCACAGTGCAAAAAACCCTGTATTTAACTTGAATTTCAGCTCATTCAGAAGAGGGTCTGCATATACGTGTCTTATGTACTACAGTGGTGTGTTACCCCCAAGGAGATTGCAGGACTAGATGATAGAAGAACCATTTATCACCCCTATACCCCAAATACTTACTAAAAAAGGTTAAGATAATCCTTACTTGTGACTCTATTCTCTGTTAAACAAAAGTAAGCTCTTCACACAGTCCCACCTACAGAGTAGTTTTGTCCTGGAGCCAGGGCTGCTAGGTGTGGAGGAGAATGCAATCCCGCCTCTGCAACAGCAACTCAAGCTGTCAAAGCACCAACCTTGATGAAGTGCTTTCTGATGCAATTGGACTGAGACCCAACAAAAGCTTGGTTCTGATCCCATTATATCAGAGTTTGGCCACTGGGATAAATAAGGCAAGACTGAAGTTCAGCTTCTTTTTTTACATACAGCTAAAGAGCCATCAGGTGAGATGGCTTGAGGCAATTATCAACCATAGCTGGGAGTAAAAATACCCAACAAGGAGTCCTGAGGTCCTTGTCACCTCTCAAAAGCTGGGTGGATCTTTTAGCTATGAATGTACTGCTGTACACGAACATCCATGGTATACTCTTTTAAAGAATGCTCAGTATGAGATTAAAAACCTCTTAAACATTTCAGTAGGGTAGGCAAAGAAGGAAAAATGTTTTATATGATCTTTTGAAATGTCCTTATCTACAAAAGAAATAGCAATTCCCAAACCCTTATGTGAATTAAACCCTTCCTGATGTCAGTGGGACTCCCAGACATTGGAATTTTGGGGAGTTTTGCCTTAACAAGGTCAGAGACACTAAATAGGTGAAAATTTCCAAAGCAAAGCATGAGGATGAAACATAGGCCAAGAAAAATGCCCCTTCTATTAATTTTTACAAGTGGCCTATTGGGCTTTTGAATCGTTCACCAGCCATCCTCAAAAGAAGCAATGGTCTGACTACAACAGCTAAACTTGAAAGGAGAAGACGTCCCTTTGTTCTGGCTTGCTGGCTTTGATGTCACTGGGAGTCTTACCGGTGACTTCAATGGGACTAGCTTTGGACTTTCATATTCGCCATTGTTTTATCCTTGCTCCTTTCAAAATTCCAGATCATAACGTTTCTTTTTGTTGTAATCCTGACAGAGCAATTAAGCTCCTGTCCACAGCTGCACCCGACTTTTTTTCTTAACACAGCATTCTTTGAGCTCCTGTTCTCTGAGCAGTATTATGAGATCTGAGTTAATGGTATCCCTCTGCTCTGTCTAGTGGCTCTGTGTTTTTCATGATCTACTGAAGAACGCCAGATTCTTCAAGGCATGTGCACCTGAGCTTTGGTTAAGAACAGCTGCAGGTCTCACCTATGGTTTTATGTGTGTGCTTAACAGAAAAAAGCTCCTCTTTTAATCAGAATAATTAAGCAATAAATAGAATGAAGAATGAGAATTAAAGTGTAATTATTTGCAGGTGCATTCACTGTGCATTTTTAGACATGAGTCTAGAGGCTAAAAGGCATTTTCAGTGTAACAAGCTAAATTACTGCCCTAAATTTTAAAATTTTTAAGGTATTTTAGAGACTATAAAACATTTTATTTCTTAAATATATAAACCAGATCTATAGGCAACAGATATATAAATATAAATCAGATTTATAAATATATAAACCAGACCTACAGGCAACCAGCAAACAACTGGGAGAAGTTAGATTCTCATGAGACCAAGGCTTCCCCAAACTCCCATCTATTTAATGTTCAATGTGAAATCCTCGGAACCTTATCTACAAGGTCCTCTAGTCGCTAATATCCACAGGTTCTCCTGTCTAAGCTTGAGTCAAAACTGGGGCAGACCCTGCTACCTTGCCTAGCGCTTTTGCAGAATGTGATTGAGGAAGTTAACTGGAAAAAAATCATTTTTTTCCAACGTTTGCTTGTACTGCACCCTTTCACCCAAATTTAGGTGGAAGCTGGATGTCAAAGTATAGACGCAAAGAGCAAAAGCTGGGTGCTCCTGAAATCTGCAGCTATGCTGCCACCCCTCGAAGTTGAGCCACTGGAAGGACACAGCAGGGTGTCCACCTCGATCCCAGCTGACACGAACACCAGCAAGGCGGAACAGGTCTTCAGATTGCATGGTAGGAAAACCATTGGCACTAGACATTTATAGGAGCAGCTATAAAATATTCTATATGACAAAGGCAGAGCACAAAAGTGCTTTCTGACTATGTGATGCTGAGCGTTTTGTTTGAGAAGGGTAACCGAAGGGATTAGCTACACTTGCTCCAGATCTCCTTAAATGATTTACATTTACCTAAGCACTTCTAAGCCCTAGTGTGTCTCTCTGCTGCAAGATGTGGCAGTGGCATGACCCATGTGTGTAGAATCATGCACTGAAATAGCAGGGAACGTAACATAGGGGTATGCATATAGCTTTCCTGTTTCATTAAACAGAACACAAACAAAATTCCCATGTATAATGTGTAGACTTCGGGATATTTACCAGATTGCACACATATAGAGACACATATATGGGAGGAGCTACTTGCCATCAACACAGGAAGGTCTGTTTCTTGTAGTCCCAGCCACTTTCCCAGGTAGACAGGAGCATTTTACTGTTTGTGATCTTTCCTCAATTCGATTCTTATTACAGCATCTGTGTGCTGCTATAACTTCACACGTTCCTCCTTCTGACAAAAAGAGAAAAAAAAAAAAAAAAAGACAGAATATTGACACTCTGATTAGGAAGAGCAGCACTGGCTAATCAAAACACCAGGCATGCTACTCTCTGCATCTCTGTGTGGCATCTCTATAGGCAGGATGACAACATTATTTCTCCCATTACATATGATCCTGTCTAAGGCAGGTGCTGGTATACTTAAGTTTTAATAGGAAATGAATATAAATGTCCCTCTAGAGTAGAAACCGTGTTTGTCTTATACTAGAAGCTTCTCCATCATTAGTGGGAGATTTTGGCCTAAAAAATCTATGTCACCATCTGGCCTGAAGAAATGTAGATAACATGCTATAGGAAACCTGCAGTAACCATTGGCTGGCTTTATGCTTGCAATAGTGTAGGTCCCCTCCCTTATTGTGCTTGTACCCTTGTACAAGCACAGAGGCTAAGAGAATCCATCTAGACCTTTTTTTTTTTTTTTGATTCTATTGCTGGTGCTCAGGTCTTGTGCAATCACTGTCAGCCTGTCCAAATTACAGCATAATCCACTAGCACTTCTCTCTGCTGCCTCACTGAATTGGTAGTTTTAAGGCAGGCAACATTCCCATTGTGAGGAAGACCATGAGGCTCCATTTGTTCTTTCCCAAATTGTGCTATATGAACATTTGCAATAGTTTGATTAGGTGGAGAACACAAAGCAGTGATAGACATATAAATGGTGGCTTTGGGTTTGTGAATGTTTGGTGTTTGTCGCATATGCTCTGCACTGATATAAATTTCAAGTGCCTTATTCCCATTCACTTTAACAGTGCAGTGCAAAGAGGCGGGATATCACGGTGGGCTAATGCACTGCCCAGTAATTTCTCGATCCCTGAGTTAAAATAATATTTATCTCATGGTCGCCAAGCATTTAATAGTGCCAGTCTGTTCCCCACAGATATTTGGCTACTTTATGAAATTGTCGCATAAATTTGGCAGGGTTTGTTTAAACTTTGTACAAAACATTATGCACAGTGTATTGAAGAAGGGGGTGTGTAAAACGGCTTGCTGGGTTTGCTAGAAAAGCAACATTACTTTTATTCTACTGTGAAATGCTGAGTGTACTTTGCTTTACTATGGCCATAAGAACAATATTTCTACCTTTTGATTTCACTCGTCCCTTTGAAATAACTTTGTGAGCTCCTGAACACTACAGAAATACAGAGGAATTGGGAAAAAAAATAAGAGGAATTGGGATAATCGTCTCAGTTAAGAATCAGGCCCAAAATGCTTATATTATTCTAAGAAATAATTCCCCACCCAAATCATAATAAAAGCAATGAAAAGATTCCCATTGATTTGATTCTTTTTATGGTCATGCCCAAAGAGAAAAGAGATTTGTTATTTTATCGACTGCAAACTCTACAATAAAGACAATGTATGTAGTAATAGGCATTTCTAATTTTAGGCTATATATACTCTGTGGTATATATTTGTGAATAAGTTAAATGATTCGTTTTCCCTATTAATTTCTTGTATGAGTACTAATAACCACTTTAACTAGTCTTGCTCATTTAAATATCTATTCAAAATAATGGGTTGTGCTTGACGAGCTTTATAGCACCTTTAATTGTTATGTGTAGCTCAAGCTACAGCAATAAGAAATTTAACTCAAAGTGCGTAGTTGTTTAGTGGCAAAACATACTGAGACTAAAAAAGCAATGAAAAAAAAAACACCTTGGTTCCATTATCTAAGTTAAGAATGTTAACAGAGACTTCTTTTGCTGGCATAGAGTATAACTGTAACGCAAACAATAACACAACAATAAAGAAGGATCCTTGTCAATGCTGACATAGAAGAAAAAAACCATCTCACACCAAGAAATTTCTGAATGTTACAGACCCTGTTTTCCTGGCAAAAGAAAATTGTTACGTGAGATCTTTTTTTTTTTTTTTTCATTAAAACACATTAACCTAATTAAACATCATCAGATTGAATCACATGCAGTGGTCGTTGCTGGTACATACATTTTTTCAACCGTGCATTCACATGCCAGACTTTTGGAAAGCCACATGCAAATTGGGAATAGACAGTAGTACCCAGACAAATACAAACGGACACAGTGAGACTAAGGAAAAAAAATATCTATTGAAAGAGCACATTGACTATATTGTTTACATACATATATACCACAAATATGTTGAAGATGAGGCTTGACTTATATCTCAGTACCAGCTGTTTAAATGAGGCAAAAAGGGAAGAAAGAGGAACATGAATCAGTCTTCAGTTTCCATTGGAAAAAAGTTAACATATTCACTCGTACATTACCTTTTCATTCTCTGAATTTTAAAATCCATTTCATATTTTCAAGTTGGTGCTGGGGGAGGGAGCAGTGAAGGAAGGGGCAGGCTGCCAAGAAACGTTCTAACACCAGAATTTGAGGACTTCTCCAGAACCAGAGTTGTCAGTTATTCTTCTAAATTTTGGAAAGATTTAATGAAATGTTCAAGTGCTGGCAGTCCTCAGATGGGAATAAGATAGTTACACTGGAAGCTTAATACATAAGTAAGATATCATTGGTATTTTAATACCAATGCGAAGGATAATTTTACAGAATCATGTCAGGGAGATTTGATATGAAGCTTTAAAAAATTATGCCATGTCTTAATGTTGGAAAGTATCAGTATATATTGTTAAGTTTGCTTTTATTCTGTAACCCCCCACAAAATGCCTAGAATTTGAAAATATATCCATATATTCAAATGCTATTGCTAATATGTAGATTTATGATGATATATCTGCTATGATGTTTTCTCCTAAGTTTCTGCTTCTCAAATGGACACACAAGCAGAACTATAGCTGGAAAAATTCTTGCTGGGCAAAAGAAAACAGAAATATTTTCCCTTTACTCCCATTTGTCTAGCAGCTTGAGCTTCTCAGGTTAAATGCCAGAGATTAACTCCACTGAAAGTAGTCCAGAGGAGACACAACACAGAAGTGTTGGCAACCTTACACATTGCCAAAAGGCAAACTGTTAATAAAACTGTCTTAGTCACTAACAGTAGGCAGGGAATGTTTTGGACCCCCTTGATGCAGAGCATGAAGAGTATGGTTCAAGCAGTGCTGGTATACTATGACATTTGTTCTTTCCTGATGTCGTTTGCTATTTTGGCGTTGAAATTGTGTGTGTCAACTTTTAGTTAAAAGAAAAATAAGAAAGAACTTGTTCACAGGAAGCACTATATTTGGATAATCTGTACAGCTGTTTACCTGTCTAGAACTTGAAATTGCTTACTAAAGATTTACTGGCCTGAGAGGCAAATTCCATTGAGATAATCCTACCAAAAAAGACACAGACAATCCTGCCAGATAGATATAGATTTCAGGCTTCAAAACAGCATTTCAGATTTGGAATATCTCCCCTGTTAGCTACCATTATCCTTATGGAAGTGAGAACAGGTAATGTCGAGAGCAGATATATGACAAATCACAGAAGCGTGGGATAGGTTGAATTATCATAATGCATATAATAACTGCATTTCATAGATATAATAACTTCTAAAAAAAAGAGAAAGTTACAGATAAGATATTTTGTAGGGTTTATCATGAATGGTAGATCAAAATACACATGTTGTATAAATGTATTCTCAAATTTATGGACTTTTAAGAAACATAGATTATTGACTTCAGGCTGTAGCAGTTCCTCAGAATTCATCCTGTCTGCCATAAATGCATATTTAGTGCATATTTAGGGATTGTATAAAAATGTGGATTATTGACGGGATAGGCTGTGAGTGCAGCAAATGTTTAAATCATCATCACTAGAACAGGAAAGGCTTTTTTTTTTTTTTTTTTTTGAACAGTTGAACAGTTTATGGTCTGCTGAGCCATTGTAGCTGCTGGCTTTGTTTCCACAATAACATCCTCATCCAACTCACTGAAGTCAATAGGGGATTTGCCATTCAAATTTAAAAACAGAGAAAAGGGCCCTAAAACCCTCTAAAGTAGAGAGTCTTCTGAATACTTTGTTGACAGTTATGCCTCAGAAAGTGGCAACTTTACCTGCCTGGCAGGAAAAATAGCTCAGCTTTTATAATTTCCATCCAAAACAGAAAACAGAAAAAGATTAGAAAAGGATCAGGACCCTGAAAATTGGCAATGATTTTGTTCTGGCTCCAAGATGCTTCAGTGCTAAATGAAAACGTCCTAACATAGCTTATCTCATTTTCACACCAAACATTAGGAGGATTTGAAGATAGGGAGGGCCAACTTTTGGAGGGCTCATTTCACAGGATGTCTAGAACTTTATGTGAAGGAAATTCATTGTCTACCAAAGCAAGAGGGACAAAATTGGCTTCCAGGAAGGCTCCTGCATTATTAAAGATGGCATCTATTACTTTAGGATTCTCCTCACATTTTCTAGCTTTCCAGAAGTCTTGAAGGCTTTCCAGAAGGCCTGAAATATTGAAGTGTAGAAATTATCCAAGCTTCTTATCATAAAATATGGGGAAAACACCCCACATTTGTGGGCTGTTGCAAATAGAATAATTCTAATTGTAGAACACCAGATTCCTGAAAGCATTTTCAGTTTTATTCCTGTTATAAAGACACCTTTTGTTTACACACCACAGAATGAAACATTTTATCATAACTATGAACCTACTGTGGGTGGTTGTGATTTAAAATAACTCATCAGACACAGGGCCTGGTACATGCCTGTCAGAAGCCAAAAAGCCATCTTCTAGTCATCTCCATTTTTTATATCTCTAGCTGAGAGGTAATAATAAAACTGTATTTTGCACTTCAAAATTATAACTTGCCTCTGTATTCTAGTAGAGCCTGAACTTATCAGTAAACAAACATAAAAAAACAGGCAAACAGCAATACTGATTTGTGTTATACATTGTGGAAGTCATTAACTATGACTCAGGTAGCAAAACTTTTATATTCTCTCTTTGACAGTGATGACAATTTAATAGTATTTGACTCTGCTGAGTTACACAGAGCATCCTGCAGCAATGAGAGAGGTTGTTTATCAAAATGATAAACATGTTTTCATTTCCTCCTTGGCTGCATGTATGTGATCAGAAGTCTAAGGCCATCAAGAATTCACTTATTCTGGCCACCAGGCAGACATTAAGCTATTCAGGACCATCTGTGCTTGAAATGAGTTCCACTTAATGGACCTTCCTAGGGCAGGTCACTCATAATGAATGTGTGCGTGCATGAATGCATGATGCATGAGCAAAGCTGCACATAGGGGAGATGTCTTGGGTTGTTTGGTGGAGGCACGGACACTTGATAGATAAGATACGCCTTTCTTTTTGGGGTCATACATCCCAGCGATTTTAGAATTCAGGTCCTCTATTGCATTCGCTTCTATCTCATTTCCAATGCACCACGCAACCTAATCCGGGTGAAGGTTGTTGTAAGAACTTGTTCATGTTACTTGGAAAAAAAAACAGTAATATCCCAACTCTATGGGCTTTGATGGTCAAATTCTGCCTTCTGATACACTATAAGCAATCCACTGTGGGAATATGAGTGAAAGAAATAAGATGAGCCAAGTCCTGTAAATGTTTCCAGACACTTTAAGAACTGTTGATCATTTTAATAGCTTTACTTGTTTACAGTCTCAGCTAGACACTCCCTGTTCCAGTGCTGGCATCCTATTAATGAGATGTTATTCTGCTAAAGGCTTATGTACATGCAGATGTTGCTAGACCTAGAAGATTACAGAAAAGAAAAAAATATACAGGATTAAATGTCTTTAGACTTCTAACAAATGTCTGATAACATGACAGTCAAAACTTTTCAGTCATTTGGAGACTTTCTGAAAAAGAGCATACAGAAACGAATAGGCAAATAGGCAATTTTGCTCTTGTATGAATATCCTAAAGAAAGCAAAGGCTATCCTTTGAAAGCCATTTTTAGAATTGCTGAAAAAGAGAATTCAGATTTAGGGGCTGCAGTGTGAAGAGTTTTAGTTTGATTAAGCTTTGGAAACGCCCCAGGTGTAATTAATACACTCATAAGGTTTAATCTAAATGTTTATGCCAGCTAATATGCCAGAACTACAGATTACACTGGGCTCAGGGGAAAATACTTTACTTTTTATTCTAGGAAATAATAAGCCACTACTACATTACTTACAGAATAGGTTCTTGCTTCTGATGGGGAATATGTAGTAGATGGAAACACAAAGCCCCATGCTACTCCATGAACCAATCCATAAGTTAACAAATAAAAGACTCATCATAGCCACAGTACACTTATATTGCAGTTTTTATTCTACATATAATCCCCTGGCACTCCATATCTGCTCCAGAAAGAAAAGAGTAAACTTTGCAGAATGCATTTTGCAAACAGCAGCAACTTTAGAGAGTAAGAATGAGTATAGAATAATAAGACAGAGTTACCTTTTTTTTTTTTTTTAACCCTTTTCTCTTGGCTCAAAGGTAACTACAGCTTGACTACTGTTGTACCATCAACTGACCACCAACAAAACAATCTAATTTGGCCAATAAATTTTAAATTCAAAAAAGTATCAAAAATGGGCCAAAGTATGCATATTTAGTATTAAGCCAGAATTCTAACTTCTGATTCATACTTAATTCTTCCCCATTGCGATAACTGATATAAATAGAACCAGGGGCTACTCATTACATATGGAGTTATGGTAACCATGGGAATTTCCAACATACTACACATGCTCTGCAAGCCTCCTGGCTATGCACTGCATCATTTTTGCCCAGCGGATCAGAATATTGCTGTGGTCTGTTGCCTAAATATATATTTATATTTTCATTAATATTCATTATATTCGTTGTTCATTATGTGGGATATATATTATTTTCAGTGTGGAAAGACTCTGGGCAACAGCAGCAACAGAAATGACTCCCACTGAGGGTCATTAAGCTTTAGATTGGCAAATTATATTGTTGAATGCAGTTGCTATGAGTTCTGGAACCCAGGCCATCTCCTCAAAAAAAAAAAAAAAGGCAGTTCCATGAGGAGTGTGACCAGCAAAACTTGATTTTCTCCACATTTTCATCTCACATTCATTTCAAGTTTCTATTGGAGCTTCTTTCCACATCTAAGATCTAAGTTACTAAAAAGAGCCCCTGTGGTCTTCTGGAGCCTAAAAATACAAGCTGAGGATGCAGGTCAAGTAGACATGACCAATCCTTATTTCTGTAAAACACCTGGGACTTTAGTTATCTGAGAATTTTCTACTCCACTTCTCCACTGGGGCTGAAATACAGAGGTACAATCTACAGTTAGTCGGAAGAAGTGACCATGCCATTACATACCCCTTCCTTAGAATGACAAGTGAAAAAAAGAAGAGAGAGAACATTTAAATGATTATTTTTGTAAGTTAGCTCATTTCACACACATCGTCTTGGTCTGGAGAATAACTACCAGCCAAATTAGCTACAGCTTTTCCAGCTACACCTGGAAATGCCACAAATGCAAAAGTTTGGCTAGATTCAAGGGTCAGAAATCAAAACATAAGACAGGCCATGGACACTCAGCACAAGCATCTCTGATTGCTATAATCAATAAAATGATTTTGTCAAAAAAAGGTTCTTTCCATGAAACCAAAGGAAAATAGTATTTTTTAAAAAAAATTGTCCAGGGAAATGTTGGTATTTCATTTGAATAGTAAACTCTTTTTTTTTCCTCTTTTCATTTGTATTTTATTTTCCATTTCGTATAATAGGGAAATCAGGGATACGCAAAGCTCTAATTAGCACACGGATTTGTAGTCTTTTGCAACTTTCTACTAATGCTGTCTGCCATCAGCCACAGGAGGCTTTTTATCTAGGAGATTTACAGATTCTTGTACTTGCACTCAGAGTAGACACTGATCCTCAGAAAACACTTTATACATAAAAATTAAAAATAAGTATTTTCTTAAAAAAAAAGAAAAGAAAGAGGAATAGTATGGATTCTACTCTTGAATTCACAAAGAGAACCCGGAGCACACTAGTGCATAAGATGTAGGTGGATCTAGGGCAGGCTTACAGATTTCCATATCAAACCAGTATACACACCAGAGAATAGGTCTTTCTACTAAAGAGCCTTGCAAATTGATCTCCTGAGAAATTTGCACAAGACCTTATTCTTACGCATATTAAAAAAAAAAAAGAAAAGATAAGAAAAAAAAAATGAAACATGAATCAAAGGGAAAAAACAGTACCCAGAAAAACAAGGCAGGCTTCTGGCAGCTCCTGCCTCTGGCACATCACATTTCAAATGGCAGCGCAATAACTGGCCACGTCTGATGGATTCAAGAGGACAACGGGGCAATGATGGCAGAAGAAGAATGCTGATGAGGAAATTTGCTGCTGGCTGTTCTCTGCGTTGAGTTATCAATAGCCTTAATTACAATTTTGCATACATGTGTACAGCATACACATTCAGAAAACTGCAATGTTTATAAGAAAATCCCACGTATGGCGCACGCTTGCTGTCCCTGATAGGCAGCGGGCTGCCCACTGAGGCTCTATACACACACCCCGCACGTCTGATTGCTTTTGTGTCACAGGGAGCGACAAGAAGTGAATTGTAATAGGTACTATTAGCATGCTGGTATTGATGAGCTATAAAAACGAAATATGTAACCCACAAGGCAGCCAGGAATCCAACATTCTCTTAGTGGAGATCTTCAGTCTTTTAATGAGATTTTTTTACTTCAAAAGGAGACCAGCTTAGAGCAACTTTGAGAAATAGAGGCCTGAAAAGATTAGAAGTTTTGGTGGAGTTTACAGCACTAGAATTCCATGAAAAAATGCATATGAAGAGGTAGGACTTTGACAGAAAGAGAAGAACATTATTTCTGAGAAATAACTTAAGTTCCATATTCAAAAGTAATAAGCATTATGACTCTAAATTTCATTGATTTTCACTGAGTTATTACCTTCCTAAATAACTAAATCACTTCTAAATGGGATTGCTTCATCTAAATGATGGAGACCTGGAAAGGCCGTGCAAAAAAAAATCTTGACATATATTTTTTTTTAATTTTGCCCTCAGTCACTTAGGTGATTTTGAAAATTTAATATTTAATTTGTCAGAGAGGATACGAAAAAGAATCTAGGACAAAATAGATCTAATATACCTGCCCCTTCTGTAACCTAAACTGCAGGCAGCAGTATAAACTAGAGATTAAAAAGACCTGTTACACTATTCCAACCACCAATTTGCAGCTGCAAAATTCCTTTCCAGAATATATTTCCTACATAGAAAAGCCATGGAGAAACTAATGGTTGTGCCTTCGAGAACTCCAGAGTCTTGCTAGAACACAGTGAAAGCCCATTATGGAATTAGAACTAGGAACGTATCCTTACCAGAAAGCTTGGGTGAACCACAAAATATTGTTCTTGGAGACTCAAAATTTTGTTCTGTTAAATGCTACCAGTAGAAGACAACCAAAAATGATATTAAATTCCATGGATGTTAAATTTCCAGGTCTCTTAAGCAGAATCATCTTTAATTCAATGCCTATATCATCAGCATATGCTCCAAACTCAAAAACTATATTCCTTTTTCTATCAGCTTCAAAAGAGAGTCAAAATCACACCCACCCATCTTATATGTTTCCTATGATATCTGAAAAATCTCATGCTTTTAGGAACTTTGTTAAATATTCATAAAAACCAACTGACTACAACTTTATAACTTTCAAATGCATGTGAAGGTAATGCTTGAACTAGACTCAGTGGAAACAAAAGAATAAAGAAATTTTAAACTTTGGTGGAGAAGCAGAATAACGTGTCCCTCTACAGTTTGCCTCTTGACTGCCACAGATAAATTCATACCCAGATAATTTTATCCACTACGGTGATTAGCCTATGGAGACTGTATGATGTGTTTACTGAGGAGAGTAACATTGTTTATGGTAATGCTCTTGTCATACTTTATAAATGTGTGAAGTGGTTTTTATGAAGTGGTTAGATAAGGGGTGGTGAAAGTAATGTGATCCATAAAGAATGTACAGTGATGAAGAGCCAGGATCACAGAGATATTGTAGACAGGCTGATACGGAGAATTATTACCAGAGCAGAAGCTGCATTAATCTTCCAAAGAATGGCAATAAATAAAGTAGGGAGGAGGAACAGGGTACAAGGAGTTGGCCAGTGTATAAAACTGGTATGTTATGGTGGGATCACTGTGTAGATGCTTTAAATGGGATCTCCTGGAGATGGGTAGTCTTGCTCTAATGGTAGTAACATTTGTGACAGTGGGGTTGACCATGTGCTACAAAACCCACAATAAGGAAAACAAGGAACCGTAAGTTATAGTGTGTATAATGAAAATGTCACTGTCCTGGTGCTGTGCTCCATGAGCATCAGCAGTAAATTCTGCACTCTCTTGCAGCTAAGCAATGTCAAGGAACCATTTCTCAGGCATTTTCAGTGGACAAGAGTGCACATTATCCCATCCCATATTTTCCTCAGTCATTCACACCATGACCATTAGCAGCTGGCACTAAATTTGAGCAGCTTTTCCAGGAAGTGACTATATAATAGTACAGAAAAATCTTAAGGATGGACCTTAAGGAACAGAAGCAATAGATTAGTTTTGCATGAAAAGCATTTTACATAGCATATGTTATGTATTGCACATGAACCTGGTACTCTTTCACTTAGGAATTTATAGCAAACCTGTTACTGAACCTTATTTAACATCCAGCAAAGTCAGATACTTAAATAAATGTTACAGATAAGGTATATTTACAGCAGCATTTTAATCAGTAGACTATTATATTCTGGTTATCAATTGATGATTAAAAAAAAAAAAAGCTTTTTCAAAATGTTCTGTTTAATTCTGATCTAAGCATGATATTATATTTTTTTCTCCTGGGCAGGACTAAACTGTGTCTGGTGGAGAGGAAGAGAAACAGAGGATTGCCAGGGTCTTCTTCTATGAAGAACCTTAGTGGAAGGGTGGTTGTCCCCTACTCACCAAAATTGTAAGGAGGGGGCAATAAACAATATTTATCTCAGAGCATTGTTTGCTTCCTTGTGCATTCTTCTTTTAATTTTATTCTGATGTCATTAATCTCAAAACAAGTCTGATTGATTTTCTCTTCTCTCAGATCCTTTAATCATTCTCAAGATCATCTTCCTCCTGTATTTTTCCTGAAAGCCACCACCCTCAACTCTCTTTTGCACAAGAGTCCATGTTTTGATATCTCTCTTCTCCCTGTTGCTATTGATGAACAATATTTTATTTCCTGTCACCTTGATTTGCTCTGTCTTTCCGCTCCAGTTCTCAGCATACAATACTACCCATGATTTATTCTGGTTTCTCTCTCTCTATTTACCTTTTTTTTTTGGAAATGCACTGAATGTTTCTCTCTGTGACAATTTCTTTCTCATCTCCCTTGAAGCTCCTGGTGAACAACACAATACAATACTACCCTCTGATAATTGATCATCTGGCTTCTGTTCAGATTTGCACTGCTTCCTTGAATACATGTGCAATTCAGTTCCTTTACAATATGAATAAAACTCGGCTCCTCTACAATATGAATAAAAAAGGGCTGCATACTTAAGTGGAAATAGAGTAGAGTGAGCAAACAATTTCCTACTTTGAGAGCTACATGTGAGGCATTACAGGATTGGCTTGAAATTCGTATTAATTTATTTTTCATTAGTTAAATACAAGCACTGAGCTGGGAGCTCTGCAGTTAGCAGATCTAAAGGAGGCTAGGCAGAAAACATGCATATTTTCCTCTCTCCTGTTTACCCTTGGTAATCAGTATTCATCTAAATACTATCTCTGAGAATTTGGGGTAGGCTTTTTTTTCTTTTATTAGAAGCTTTTTTTTAAAACAATTTTCTCTTTTTTTCAAGTAAATGGTTGTTCTGGTGAAAAATACTGGTACTGGCAAATCTTTGCATTGGCACACATCAATAAATTTCAATTGAAGAGAAAATCGTCATGTCTCATGGGGGCTATAATTCATTTACCTTGTCTACCTCAAGGCTAATGATTTCTAGCTCCCTGACTCCAGAGGATTATGGCTAAGAAACCTCATGAAATACTCCGGGGCACAGATAGGTAATAGGAAGCTCTGAAGACCTTGGCTGTATGGTGGAGCACTGAGTCCAAACACCCCTACCCTGGTCCTCCTGCCTGCACAGCTTCATCACATTGACCACCTTGGGTTAGATCAGCTGGAGGTTTCAAAACACCAGGGGTCCAAGAACCTCTTTGAATTCATTCAGCTTCTTCTTCCTGTTTCTGCTGAATATCCAATCTTGAAAGTTATGGATCATATGGAATTTAAGCTGTGCTCCAATAAAACAGCAAGAAATGCCTACAAATTATAAATGGCATCTCTTTCTAAAAGTGTCAGAAATTATAAGCAGAAGAGGTCATTTTGCCCAGTCCTTTCCCAGTATCAAAATGGTTCCCTCTGCACATCCATGAGCATCTTGCTAAACTTATTTTCACATTATTTAAGCAATAGGGCTTCTGCTACTGCAACAGGGGATCCTCTGAAGATCTTTCTAATGTTTAATGTGATCTGCTATTTGTTTGAAGAGCAAAAAAAAAAAAAAGTCTCTGTTTTGTTTGTTCGTTAATTCTAATTGTAATACTATGATCAATGGAACACTACTACTCCCTATTCTATGTTTAGAGACGTCAGCTATATTTTGGATGGTCATCACATCCACCATCATCATTATCATCACTCAGCCAAGCTGTGCATTTACTATTTATCTTCACAAGCCTCCATTGCCTTAAATACTTCTATAGCTCTTTCTTCCACTATTGACATCACTTGTACTGATTTTTTTAGGATTCTATGATATAAAAATAACATTAACAGTGATAAACTCTCCCTGCTCATAAATTGATGAGTATTATTATCTCCACTGAAGATGGGAAATCTGCCCTCTTTTCCCAATCCAGCATTTATTGCTAGTCTGCTCTTCAGTACAATGTTGTTAACTAAAACAGGGACAACCAGTGTGAGATAATAAAGTTTGGAAAATATCTGAGCATCATTATATAAGCTATAGGACACACTGACATTTACCTTTTACTAATCAGGTAGGTACTCAAGACTTACAGAGGTGGCTAAGAAATGAAAAACAGGAGAGAGAGAGAGACAGAGAGAAAAGGAGACAGATGCTATTTAATAGAAAAACTAGTCGGAGGAGTGGAAGAGGAAAGTCATGGCTAACTGAAATGACACTCAGAACTACTACGGCAGCAGGAGTCCAAAACAACACAAAAAGAGACTTCGATCTCTTGCTCCTTCAAAAAATGCCATCATATTCTTATTTATTTAAATATCAATTAAAACAGTAGGTGTTTTCCAGCAATAATACCTGGACATTTTTTCCCCTAAATACATTAAGTTACATTTTTCTAGTTCTACTCTACTTCCAGGTGAAATTTTTCATTTTTTTTCTGATCCTTTTTATTAGGGTGCCAGGACTTCAGTGACATCTGCCATAACACATGTTCTAATATCACTGGCAAATGGATAGGGGTCCTGTTTTCCTGCACGACACAATCTGGGTACAGCAGTCCCCAAATGCTTACTCTTAAACTCTTATGTTTGAAAGTTAATTTTGTTTGTCAAAGAGCCCACAGCCCTTGCAGTACTTCTGTGGGCCAGTAACATAGAACTGGGAATGGGGTATTAAGCCTAACTGTCTAAGATAACCAATATTGTAAAGGTGTGGGTTGCTGTCTTTTTCTTTTGCCCGAACACCATTAAGGCAGGCTTCATTGACAAACAGGTGTTCTTTCCGTAAGACAGTTTTTGTATTGATCTGGGTTAACCTCTTGCAGAAGTGAACAATCTCCTTGCCATGTCAAAGGCTAACCATCTGTGAACAAGTGATGCAGCCAGAAAATCCATGTTGCTGCTATAATAGCTTTAGGACGTGGGTCTTGTTTCAATCAATCGCAAAAAGAAACTCACAGAAAAGATGGAAAAAATATCTGGCTCTGCTATATTAGAGTATGCAGGAAAAATCTTCTGCTTATAAAAATAATCTTCTAAATAAGGTAAAATAATTTACACTTCCTATGAAACCTAGTAAGCTACCGAAAACATTAGGAAGTTCATTTACACCATTTTCTCCTTAGCCATTACAATCATCTCCTCACAGTCTCATGCACCTTAGCTCTCTTCCTATTTAGAAAGCAAATTCTCTCTGTGGGACACGTCATCTCCTCAATATCAGGATATTAATGTTTGCACTTTGAGGATCAGATATTTTTTGTTCAGGTCAATAACTAGCATTCAGTCACACCAGAACTGGAATTTTAAAGACCATTCTGGGGGAAGGATATGCAAGCACGGAGTCACACTGAGAGGTAGTCCAAAGAATTAATGATGCTGGATTAGAAGTCAAATGACAGGAGGTGCTCAGGCCAGGAGACTGCCTTTCTTTTGAGAAATTTTCTTCCTCTGAGGGTTAGTTTTAAGTCTTAAATAATAGGCTTCTTGAAAGATGCTGAGACTACAGGCCACTGCTTTTGAGTGAGGGTTTTAATATCCTGACTGCTTAGAAAAGAGCATTGACCAGGAATTTCTTTATATCAAGGTCATGAATTATTATGCTAATATACCTTTGGGAAATCACTGGGCAATGTCCTGCCAGCATCTGAGGGCTATCTGTATAGTTTTATCTTTGATAAACCCAAGATCCTTGCTAAATATGGGACCATTAAACTGTGGCCACTTGCTCTCTGGCTGTGCAGGGGGTACATTACAACTGTGGTTGTAATATTTGAGTTTCATGTCCTGAGCTCCAAGAGAAGCAGAGTCAGGGAGGGACTCTCTCCCCCTGAGACCTTTCAGCTCAGTGCACAACACAAGGGAAAGGTGGGCTGGGAGGAGGCAAAGTGGGACACAGCTGCCCAGAATCTCCCATGCTGCTTTCTTGCTTTGTTCATTCTAGTTTTCACCGCAGCAATCAAAAGCCTATCATCACTAGCCAATGTGAGCAAGATATTTGTGAGGTCTATTCAATCTGTGCATAAATATTCCAGGGCATGCTGCCTTCCAAACAGATTAAATCTCCTAGGGCATTTGTGATCCCCTCCCCACTAACAGGTTTTGTTTTGACTTCTCTCAGCCAAAAATTTTCACAGTCCTGGCACATTGATTCCAATTCTTTTAAAACTAGTCTGGATAAAGAAGGTATTGTAGAGATTGACAATAGAAAACCTACTGCAGGGAACTACAATATAAAATAGAAAATACAGCATGGTCAATAATACAGCAAATTCATAGTTCTCTCTTCTTGCGCTCTTTCAGTCCAAAATCTCAAAACAAACCAATTGGCACATCTTGATATATATTTGCATACTTGTTTACTTTTCAAAGTAATTAGCTTTTAAAGTATTACCAGGGAGCTGAACAAATGTACCGCATAGTCCCCAAAACAATACAAGAGAAACTGTTTGCATTTGAATGAATTTGTTTTGCTGGTACCATGAATGCATCAACTGAGTGAACACTTAATGTTGAACATTAATTATACAAACAAAAGAAATGGCACAAAGCTGTTGTCTGTGTTAGTTTTCTTCCAAGATTAATCCTTGTTTATGTTAGAGGTTCTGTGTCCTCAATAAATTACTGTAACTGCTTCCAAAAGGATATTTCAGATGATTGAAAATAAGCAGTGATCAATGCTCTTTGCACTGACAAACACCCTCTTTGCTGCTGCTGCTGACCCTCACTCAGCAAGAAATCTCTTTAGCCAAACTGAATTTTATCAGACCACGATGGACTGATGATAGCTCCACTTCCTTCTGGCTAGTTACCTAACATAAAGGCTTTCCAGTCAACCCCTGCTCATTTTATGATTTTTCTCCTTCTCCAGAGATAGAAAGTAAACCAGTTTGGGTATCTAAACAAACAAGCAAACAAAAGATATCTGTAGAACTGCACTGCAATGTCATGATGAAATGTACATTTTGTTACAGTGAATTTTTATGCTAAATTCCACAATACTTTTGGCTGTTGATTAAAAAAGAAAAAAAGAGAGAAAAGCAATCTTCAAAAGACTAAAAGATGATATTGAATTTGTCTGTGTTGCTCAAATTTCCAATGCTCTGGGAATTTGCTCAAATATATAGGAATGATGTAGAGTCCAAAGAAAACTCTGTTGTTTCATACATGACCTCAACAAGACTATTTTCCAGGAAGCACCATCAACTTTTCTTTGCTCTGGCCCCACAAGACAGCAAGATCTAGCTGCAGGTTGTTATCTTGTAGATTTTTGAAAGTCCTCCACAAAATTCATCTTTGCTAACTCAGGTGTACTTTATCATGGCATCACCACACCATTCTGTGATAGCCTCACTCATCTCCTCTTGTGATGATACCAGCTTTAAAATGAAGAATCACAGCGACTGGAATCCAATCCAATTTGGAGTTTCCATGAGCTTACAAAGCAGTTGGCAAGCAAGTCTTTCAAGGTTATTAAAGGTAAGGCAGCTCAGGACAACCCTGAGTCATGAATTTCTGAAAACTGAAAAAGTCTACGGGAACCTTAGCTTAGCATATTATTGTACCCTGTCTTAGCATTGCTGTTGCATGTTATTGGAGACAAGACACCAGATTCCTGATCTGGTTGCTCTTGTATTCCCAAAGACAGAAGGGAGAGGTTCCCAACGTCCCGGGTGTCATCCGAAAATGTAACTCACTGTAACCCACTGAAGTGATGCACTGCTTTGGACATACATTTCCGTAAATCACATATTGGCAATTTCATAACCCTTGGCAAGGCAGGCTTTTCCATTATTTCTGTGCTTATCCAGAGAAAATCTCCTTCATTCTTCCAGCTCTCACATTCTGTCTGTACTCTACATCAATTTTGACATGCTCTATTACAAGAAGACTTGTCCATGAAATGCCATCAGAAGTATCCCCTCAAAGTTTTACTTATTACTCATATGACAGCCTGCCTTGCGGAACCTTGTCCAGCAACACTGCTACTGGACAGAATGAGTAAGAAAACGTCAAAGTTGTCAGGCACGTTCTCCAAACCACCCCAGTCCTTTGACTTCTGATGCTAACCACAGCTCCAAAATGTCTTTCTGCCTAGTCTTCAAGCTAGGGAGGAATCTCCCTTGCACTTAAGAAATCCTCAGAGATTCCCACGTTCCCTGCTAAATGGCCCTTAAACATTTACAAACCTGGACACAGATACTGTCAAAAAAGATCAGCATGACTGTCTATCTTCTGTTCTGCCCTCTTTCTGCCATATGAAATACCAAAGTCTTCAAAGGAACATTAAAGAAGTCCACAAATGGGACCATTACAGTATGCAATTGTTTATAGACTTATGATTCTGGAAAACAAGAGCTCTTATTCCAACTAAAATATTTCTCTCTTATTCCAACTAAAATATTTCTAATCTTATCCAAAGTGACAAAGGGTTTAAATGATCCAGTGAAATATCCATATTATTTTATGCTCCAGGCACCACTGATGCCCTATTTCAAGTATATTATACACTATGCAAATAAACAAAGTAAAGCTTAATCCCACTACCAGTTTCATAAATTCCTTGAGTGTCTGCACTCATTCATTAAGAGATCTGTAAATTGTAACTGTTATTCTACAGTTCCATTTCGTGTTTCTTCATGCATTTATCTCTACTGTATGCGATCACAATCATGACAATTTTTTGCTCACACAAACCTGTTTCCATGTCTCTCAAATCTGTTTTATGGCCTCTTAATTTTCACAAGTACATCAAATTTTTTTCATTCCTTTAATGATATTACAGAATTCAGTACTCACTCCAATATTTCCTAACCCATTCTTTATCCTGGTGTGCTGGAACAATTATTTCAGGAGTTGCCAGTTTGGGGACACCTATTAGTCTTTGACACAGTTTTTTTTTTTTCCCCTCAATAACCAATTATTTCATAATAAATCACCCTTTGCAGTTCTACCAGATGAGCAATTTTTCTCTTACCAATACAAGGGCAAGACAGTGAACCTAAATGACTCACCCTAAGCTCTGCTTTCAAATAATTCTTGGTCTCTTTCTATATTTTTTATATTTTTCACTTATGATCCTTCACAGATCCAATATTCAATATCCGAGCACAGTGTTTCTAACTACATCACACCTCTCACCATCTTATTTTAACCACAGTGCACAGTGAGAAAATGCTCTGTTCAGGAGATGGTCCAGGGTTTTGAATTGAGAAGTTAGGATTTAATTAGAGACCACTACAGTGAGGAACATCCACAAGGACTAACTTCAATCCAGAGATGATAATTTAAATGGCGCTTTAATTCCCTATTTCTATCCATTGAGTACAAAAGGAGAATAATGATCATATGCTAAAATTAGCCTCTGTGAATTTCCTCCTATGTACACTTTTTCCCCTATTTTGCTGCATTTATGCATACAGAAAACCATCTGCCCTTACTCTACCTACTCACCTAGTTTTCTTATTCCCTGTAGAACTCTCCATCATGTTCTCCATCACCCAGGACTGTCAGCTCGATCATTTTTTTAAAGTCAAGTCTCTCCCTGAATTTCAGAAGACAAAGTTGTCCTGCCCTGCCTTTGCAGACTCACTGGATCATTGCCTAGACCTCTGGTACACCTGACAACAAATCTCTTAGTGCTGATTAATGGACATTCATAATCAAATACAACTGCAATAAATATTTATACATACATCTGGAAATATTTAAAAAGCTGGATTAACAAACTAAAGGCAGTACTGAAAATAGTTTTGTAATAACAGAATAGGCATACACAGACACAACCCACGTGTATATGTATGCACATACAAACAGACATAAACGAGCGTGTTTTCATTTTATATTGGTAATGTGAAATAAGGTAGTTTTGATTTCAGGATTGGCCTGCATGTCTGCATGCTGCATGAAAGAACAGAGAAGGAAACACACCAAGACCCACCGATTTCAGTGGAGTTTGGGCACGTCAGCCTGAGACAACTCTGGATGTGCACGCACAGGTTGGGCAATTGTGCAAATCAGAGTCCATCCAGGTTTGCAGTCATGGGCACTGAGCACGCCCGACTGTGGGCTCTCTGCTCATGTTCTAGTTTTCCATGTTATACGCAGAGGGCTTGTTATGAAAAATTTGTGTTCCTTAGGGATCAACAGTACATTTTCCCTGTATTTTTCAGAGTAGTAAAGTATTCCCTTAAAAATATTTTTCGTTCAGTTCATTAAATACACACACACATCCATATATAATTCCACCAGGTTGCTTTTACAGCATTGCTACGCAATATTAAACATTGTGTACTACACAACTTGTGTTCTGCTGTTACCACTTTGAGCTTCCCAAATTTAATCACTCGAGAAACAATATTTCAGGGAGAGTGGTGAATTGAGGCCCTTGTTGGAAGGCTATGTATTACATCTGAAGTGTCAGAGTGTGAATATTTGACATCAGGTTTTTGTGGGAAAGCTTTCGATTTTTATTCATGGAAAACCTGTTCAACTGAATACCATCCATGCCTACAAGGTATTGTGTGTCACTAAGGGATATGTCAAGTCCTTTCTATCACACTGCTTGATTCTTGATGCCAATCATCAAAGGGCAAGTGGAGGGAAGGTAAAATGCTATTACCCTTGTATGTGTTTTTTAAAACATGCTTTAGACTGTGGATAAGGGTTGTTGATTCCCTTTCCAAACTATGCCAACAGGTTAATGCCCTTATGCCCAGGCCTTTTCCCAAACTAGCTTCTGTCCTCTTTTATTTTTCTTTTGAATGCAGTGGGCTACCTGCACTTCAGTTTAAAAGAGTAGCAACACTGATGAACATCTGTGGCACTCAGCTCAACTTCGATTTCTAAATCCAAGGCTGGGTGTTAATACATATGGAAATGGAGTGAGGAGATGTTCCTTCATTCCTACATCTACTATTCTCAAACTAACTATTGAGCATGTTAACTCAGTTCATATCTGAAACAAAAAGAACAACTTCATTTATGATTACAAAGTAGAGTCAATAGAGATGATTAGGTAATCAGAGGGTAATGACATCCAGAAAAAATGGAAAGGAGAATGAAAGAAAGAGAAAAATCGTGAAAGCTGAAATTCAAAGTTAATAGCATCAGAATTTCTAACAATATAGACATTTCAGTGTCTGTTCAGCTCTCCATCACTTTGAATTTCCTCAGCTATTCCTGGTATATGAAATAAAATCCACCAAAGTACCTTTCTAAGACACATCTTAGGAATTAATGTACTTGAAAAGAAACCTAACTCATCAAGACAGCTCATAGTGGTAAAGCTGACAGGGCAATTGGTCTCTGTACGCCACACAAGATCTCACCGTGAAATCCTGGTCCCACTGAAGAAAGTGGCAAAGGTGGACAGGACTCTGCTCTATCTGCTTAATAACGTAAACTGGAAACTGCCTTATTTGGGGAATGAGGATTGCATGGAATCAATCTGCCCTCATTTTATCTGTGCAGCCTTTTTTCAGTCTCTGACAAAGGATTCCAACCTCTAAATGCAGGAGGTTAAGTGGAATTTTAAAGCTCATTTTGTAGAATTGTTCCTTTCTCCCCTCTTCCGGGCTACAGATGATTCAATTACTACAAAGTCATCATCAAAATGTCTCTGAAGCTCTGAAGCTTGTCCATTGCACTCCTAGGAGTGTGGGCCACTCCTTAATTATTATTTTATCTTGTAAGAAACTTTCATGAGAAATCTTTCCATATACATCATCCTTCTAAATTGGAGGGGCTTACTCTTTTCATTTTTCTAGCAAAATAGTTCAAGGAAAAGAAAGAAAGGATGAAATAGAAAGTTCAAAGGAATATGCAACACCAGATCAATGCATCTGGCTGCTAGAGCTGAAGGGATCCAGCTGAAAAGTCTATTCCAATAAGGCTAGTGCTGAATCCCTTTACTGCTTCAAAAGCAAACTCCAAAACTGATGTTTTGCAGTAAACCCACACTTCTCTTATGTTCTTTGCATAGGTCTCCCCTTTAATATCAAAAATGTTATCTGTAATATAAAATATCATTTGAATTATGCCCTGACAGGTTTTTCTTCAGTAAAACAGACAACAAGGCTTTGCTACAAGTTATACTAACGTTTAATTTGGAGGAAAATTAGTGCCTACTTTAAGACTGGGTAAAATGAATAAAGCCATGATATATTGCCAGTAAGGAATGTCTCCATCTACAGCTTATGCATTTCCTGTATGTGAAGAACTTCTACTCTTCACTGCACATGCAGGAAACCCATAGTGACTGCTTTCACAAACTCCCAATATTCTGATTTCAAAAGAATAACGTTGGTATTGCCCAAACCCATAGGAATGATAAAGCAGAGTTGTTTTAATTGAAGTATAATAAAACTTTTTCTTCCTCTTGAATTATTCTGTCCATATACAAATATACAGTGGTTTCTTGCCCAGCATAAAATGGTAAGATTTCAGTTTTTTTAACATCTTAGTGTCTTAGTGTGATGCCGAATTGTGAATTTAAATAGCGGATATGCCATATTTATTTGTATAGAATACATTTCAAATGACCAACTACAACAATATTAGTAATATAAATTGAAAAATTCTCAAGCTGCTGAGTGAACTGTTGTGATAAAAATTCTATTTAACAGCATCTCTATTGATGAACTAATGAAGTAGGTTTTGCCTCATTTCTATAGACCCTTTGTCAGCATTTATTAGGTGGCAAAACAATTTGGCACCTTGTTATTGAAAGAAGTTTGGAATTAGCTATGACAATAATAGCACTACAACCCAATAGCTAATAAATCCTGTCACTTAAAGCTGGAACAAAGTGAAAATCAGAAGTCAACCAGGTAAGATTCAGCTGAGTACCTGACCACTTAAATACTACTGGAAGAGGCATTTTGAGCATTCATTTGGCTTTTCAATATGTTGTGATGTCTATGGAATAGCTTAAACACTATGGGCAATTCTGCACAAAACACAGTAAAATAGTGTCCTGTTTGTGTCCAAATAACATCCAAACTCCTTCACAGCCATGATTCCCAGACTTTTTGGAGGAACACACTGGCATCCAGGACACTTTCTCACAGACCCTTATCATCTCACTTTTCATTTGAAATAATACAAGAATCCCACGGTTCTGAAATATAATACTCATATGAGAATAATGCTCATCCCTGTGAAAAGGGCTCTGCAGAATCTCTAACAGCTGCAAGTGGCGATCGTTGCTAGTGAACCACATTTTTAGCAGGGCATGTCCCTCATTAACTCAGGCCATCCGACTGCCTTACAAAAACCTTTATGTCCTCTTCCAAGTGATCTACTATGGCCATCATAGCTTAAAATACCTCCTTTTCTATGTTTAAAGTCGTTGAAGCTGCTGTTCTGCTGGCTGAACAGAGTTTTCTACCTGAATGAGTTAATAAAGTAACAGTGCATTTATTTATCCTAGAAAGGTTACTGTCACAGCAAGAATGACTCCAAACTGCTTCACCATTACATTTTGGAAAGAAAACAGAGTTTCTGAAAGGAAATGATTTGGGGATTCCTGTGCTAAGGTTGTTCTTTACAGTTTGTATGTCTGAGATGTTGCCTTTTTGAAGGCAAAAGTTGGATGGTCATATAAAACCTTAAGGAAGTGAGTTTTTTTCAGCTTGGTTCACTGTTTTTTAGCCCCACCAACTGAGTAGTAATGCTGATTTTGCACAATACCCCCAAAACGAAGTTTTTAAAGTATTCTCAAACAAGAGAAAGAGGTACCCT
The DNA here is from genome assembly GCF_000705375.1 of Tinamus guttatus. Next base: position 380,879 of record NW_010580212.1, read on the forward strand.
GACAATAGCTTGTATGAGCTCCCCTCATCTATTATTTCAAGTTCAAAGAAAGAATCCTCTCTCACTTAAGCTCACCTAAACTCTGCATCTCCTGCAAAGTTTCATCCCACCTGCAAACCTCACCTCAGGACTCGTGATGGCACATTCTTGAATCCTCTCTGCTTACCAACATGGGAACATCAAAACACACCTTTGTGTTCGTGGATTTTTTTTT
>NW_010580214.1:0-12236 GCF_000705375.1 Tinamus guttatus
TACAATGCAAGGGGGCATCAAAGGGAATTGTGAACTGGCAGGTTCAAAGTAAACAAAAGGAAACACATGTAATGGGCTCTTTACCGGGAGATGTAATTAATCCCACATTCAAAACTGACCAGACATATCATCTACTGAGTACAAAGCACAAAGACTCCACTTCTGGGTCAAGAGGTCCATACATCATGAATCGATGGAGGATGAGAGAACATTTGGGAAAGCAACACTAAAGCTGCGCTTTCTTATACGCTTCTCTTCAGGTCCATGACAGTATACCAGACTAAAAGAATCTTAGGTCTGATGCAACACAGACTTTTCATTTTTCTGCATTATGTTAAGTCTAGCTACCCTAGATGACCTTCAAAAGTCCCTTCTAACCTGAATGATTTTGTAATTCTGATGACATGTGGCATATTAATCTCAACTACCAAAAAGATTGTGTCTCGTACCATATTTTCCTGCCCAAATGGGAAGATTTGAATACCCATGTTCAGCCTCTACCTGAATATAAAATTCTCACCTCTCGGCTATGCTGCATAGTTGTCTCAGCCTCACAGCCTGAGCACTGAGGGACGCCTGCTGCCACAGTAGCAGCAAACACCAGGACTCTCAGTCAAAACCAAGTACCATTATTCAGGTCCTAACCTTTCACACATGTTTTCTGATTAATATAAAAACACTCATACTCATGCTTATACCAAGGCACATAAGTGCCATATCCCTACACAGCTAAACACTTCCATTCCTGTTTTTTTCTGGCTAAAGCAAAGTTGTAGTTACCTGATATATTGCTCCTGTAAAGGGCACCATGAAACATATATGATGTGCGAGGCAGCTGAGTTAATATTGCTGTTGGAAGACTTGCACCTCTTCTTTCTGTGTATTTGACCATGCAGACTTTGAATCTATTCATGGGAGGGTTTTTTTAAATTTAATATGTTATTAATTTCATTTGAAGATTATAAGGAATTGAACTTAAGAGGCCAGTCCAAAAAGCCCAGCCAAGCATAGGCAGCCAAGGAGACAGTATCTCCCCACATTACTATGGTTTGAATTATTGATTAATGAGGAGAAAGTTACAAATGAGAACAAGTGTAGAATTTGGAAATCCTGCTCATGGAGCTGTGAATTATTCCAGGAGGAAACACTGAATTGCCCTTCCCTTCTATCTGTGCCAATAGGCAAAACAGATTTTGTCACCACTGCACAGCAGTGATGCCTACATTCATGTAATGGACACAAAACGGTCTCATATCAAAATTGTGTCTTGTCTCCAAATGGCATTGAACCTATTTTAATCAAAATCAGCCCTGCTGCACTTTTCTGGAAGACAGGGAAGAGTGATAGAGAGGCAAGCTTCTCAATTGCTATTCAAACCTTAAGCTCACATTTTTTGTTTCGCTGCTGTCATATGTCAACATACTGCATGCATATCATGAACCCATTGCGTTCCCTTGCTCCCACACTAGAAAGGCAGATTGACAGGGCTGGGTAGGGAGTCCGCATGGGGCCATCTAGTCCAGGTTCCCTGTTGAGAGGGAGGGCTGGAGAGGGGAGGGCTGCGAGCACCCTCTCCTGTCACTGGGAGGGCACCCAGCCCCATGGCAGCTGCCCACAAAACGTGAGCACTGGCCACGTGGATAAGTGTACTCATAGGTTTGGTTCCTCTCTCCATCTGCCTATTTTCATAAAGCCTGCAGTAGGGCATTACCTTTAACATTACACAGAGCACGATCACATTAGGGGTATGAAATTAGACTAAAAGGCCACTTCTCATCACCACAGACTCTTTTTCCGTAGGTCATCAACTCAAGTGCTTTGTCACCTGCAGTGACTGTTCTCTTGCTCAGACTGAGCTGTTTCCAAAATATTTTAAGGATATCGTTTTCAGTCAAAAAGATCACTACTCATCTACAGAGTTTCTCCACAGTTTTTAATATTAACCACAATAGGATATCAATGCAAAGAAGCTAAGGAGTCAGAGCATTTAAACTCCCAATTGTAGAGCCTACCGGTGTACTGAGGAACAGGTTCAGTTTGTTGAAGGAAACAATCCTGCAGATTCCCCGCTTGGGCAAGTGATCCTCCTGTTACCAGCCAGCTCATCTAGGGTATCCTGGAGTCATGGGAGAAAAGGAGAGATCACAGTTCTGGTACAATAATGGGACTGATTTTTCAGAGAGCATCTCCATTTCCTAAGCATGCAGAGCTCCTATATCGCCTCTTCAGGACCACCCATCTCCATCTAACTTGTAATAAAATTGTGTGTGGCAAATTTTCACATAGCTGTGGTTTTGTTCTTCTTTTTTTTTTAACTACTAAAATTCATACAATCTCATACCAGGAAGTTCACATATTTTTATATCTGTAGTATATAAAAATAATTGTTTTGATGATCTGAATCCAGAGAACTCTTTTTCCCTTCCAAGGAGGTACACACTCACATCAGGAATGTGGGCACCTTAGTAATTCTCCACATAGAGGGGCTCATTTTCCAGTCTGCAATGAAACCAAGGGAGGGGGCAAACTTGGGCCAGAAAGCCTTTGCACCTAATGCATATTTTGCAATAATAGCAATGAAAGATGTTTGTGGAACATGCTGCTTATCCTGGATTGCTGATACAGAAACAAAAGGAAACAAGCCAAGCTCCTGGTTGGTAGATAGAGACAGAAAACTATGACAAGATCTTTTATTCAAGCAGCTGGGGTTTAGACTCTCATCTATCATCAAGGGAGTCTCCCCTTTGTATCTCATCAGCCCATGTGGCTTATTGTGAAGGGGAAAATCACACTCATGGTCAACTTGCTCACGCTAAACTGCCGTAAGAAACTCATAAAGAGCTGTCCTTATTGGGTCAAATAAGAGCTCACACAGTCTGATTCCTGGGAAATGCCTAGACTGCAGCAAGGGAGTGCAAAATTTTTAAATAAGCTAAAATCTGTGTTTATAATTACAATGAATAGCAAAACTCTTACTGGGTTCACTGAGACTAAGATTTCACCTGTTCCACAGTGAACATGTTTACATTTCTTTCACAGACTGTTTTAATACTCTGGCATTTCCAAAACACTATCATACAGAGGTTAGCTGCTGTGAGGGCAGAGGTCTGGACTCAGTGATCCAAAAGGTCTCCCCTGGTCCCTCCAAGTGCTCAGGCTTCCAGTTCTGCCACTCACCTGTGACTTCTGGAAACTCCGCAACTCTACAGAGGCCGACTTCTGCGGCAGAGCTGAAAACGCTTTGGGTAGGTCCTGAACGGCACCGACTTGCAGGCAGTCCAGGTACAACTCAACTGTGCTCGAGCCCTGCTGCAAGCCACTCATCCTCAGGAGGACAGTGTGCGGTTTCCCATCTGCCAGCTGGATGTTGCTAAAGACAACAGAGTTCAGCCTCCCATCGCTCTTGAGATAGCGAAGTGCCACTAGTACAAAACACACAGAGTAACTCTGAGAGGGTAGCAGATAATCCAAGCCCGATCAAGGAAGATCCTGTGGAAAATCGTCATGCCTCTGCTATTCATCCTGATGTTAGCTTCAGTAAATGCATCCCATGTGCAGATATATGTGGTAAGAATAAATGGGACACAGAGTCTGGAGCTGGATTACCAGGGCTCTTGCATGGCTCCCCATTTGTAAAGCATTGCTGCCTGCAGACCATTTTCCACTGCTTTGTCCAAACCTTTTTAAAGGGCTAAAATTATGAAGTTATTACCTAAAGTTATTACCTTTAAGTTACCCTAAAAGGTAATGTGCACACACAGACAATGGGCATAGTTGACACACGGATAGTCAGCACTTTGGGAAATATATATTGGACAGTTCTAGAATTTACTGCATAGCAGAGAAGTACCACTAGAACAACCCATTTGATAATGCATATTGCACTAGCGAAGCTGACTGACAGCATAATATTCAACAGCGCCACTAAAGAAACAGAACAAGCAGGAATTGTCGACAATTTGTTGTAATAAATAGTATGTATACTAGCAACCAAACAAATAAGCAAATAAATAGCAAATAAATAGCAACCAAACAAAAATTCTTACACCCTAAAGTAATATTAAAAAGTGCCTCTTTCTTTAGGAAACTGGATCTGCAAGCTAGATCACTTAGACCTGCTGGCATATCCACTGAAGCAATGAGCTGGTGCAGCCAGAGTGTGTAATTATTTTACAGTGTTAAGCAGATCTTGTTTTAAGGATCCTGTTTTACACATCCCAGCCTGCATGTCTCTCACATTTCCTCACCTAGCAGCTACATAGACTGGGCAGTCAACCTGCACACACATCAGGCACCTCAATGGTTAAGTCTTTCTGAACATCTGTTTGAAGTTCACAGAGAGCTGCCACTACTGCATCAAGTGAGAGCTCACAAACACTCTGACCTCCAAGAAACACCTGGACTAGAATGAGGTCAGATAAAAATTGTGGATACAGCAGAGGGCAAAAACTTTTAATAGCTTCCGAAAGAGCTTCTAATAGCTTCTGATGTCTAGTGAACTTGTCCTACTTCTATTTGCTTAGTAGCAGAGAGACAGGAAGTTGATTTGTTAATGTACCCTCCTTGATGCCACGATATCTCTGTTAGTTGGGAATGTGTAGCTAGTAACCCAGATGATCCCTGACAATCTTTCTAATTGCTTGGTCTAATGATTGAGCAAACCCAGATTTAAACCAGCATGAACAGAGCAGCACGTGTCTTCATCGTGTACGCACGTATCTTCAGTGTACGCGACTGCTTAAGTCCCAGCAGCTGCGATCAATATCTGAATGTTTTCACTTCTGTCTATGTTTAAATGCTGCCAGAGCTGAGATTTCCACAAAGGTGCATGAGGTCACCAGTAACTTGCTAAAAGGTAACATTTGTTGGCAAAGTAAAAGATCTGGCAAGACAGAGTATGTTGCAGGTATTCTACTTATGTGAATACTACGCACACAGAGTTGTATGAATGCAAGATCCTTGGATTTGGGCCCTGCATAGAGAGAGACCAAATGCAGCACTTAGAGGGAGAAAGAGAACAAGAGAGAAAGTGAGAGAGAGAGAGAGAGAGAGATAAAGAGAGAAAGAAAGGGAGAAAGAGAGAAAAAGAGAGAGAGAGAAAGAGAGAGAAATAAAGACAGAAAGAGAGAGAATGAAAGAGAGAAGGAGAGAAGGAGGAGAGAAAGAGAGAAAGCGAGAGAGAAAGCGAGAAAGCGAGAGAAAGAGAGAGAGAAAAGAGAGAAAGAGAAAGAGAGAAAATGAAAGAGAGAGAGAAAAAAAGAGCGGGAAAGAGAGAGGGAGAGAGAAAGAGAGAAAACAAGAGAGAGAGAGAGAAAAAGAGAGAAAGAGAGAGAGAGAAAGAGAGAGAGAAAGAGGCATGGAGAGAGAGAAAGAGAGAACGAGAGAGAATAAGAGATAAGCAAAGAAAGAGAGAGAGAAAGAGAGAGACAGAAAGAGAAAAAGAGAGGAGAGAGAGAAAGCGAGAGAAAGCAAGTTAGAAAGTGAGAAAGCGAGAGAAAGAGAGAAAGAGTGAAATAGAAACAGAGAAAGAGAGAAAAAAGAGAGAGGAGAGAAAATGAAAGAGAGAGAAAGAGAAAGAGAAAGAGAAAAAGAAAAAAAAAGAGAAAAAAGAGAAAGACAGAAAGAGAAAATGAGAAAGAGAGAAAGAGAGAGAAAGAGAAAAAAGAGAAATAGAAAGAGAGCGAGAGAAGGAGAAAAAAGAGAGAAAGAGAAAGAGAGAAATAAAGATAGAAAAAGAGTTGAAAGAGAGAGAGAGAAGGAGAAAAAAGAGAGAAAGAGAAAGAGAGAAATAAAGATAGAAAAAGAGAGAGAAAGAGAGAGAGAGAGAGAGAAAGAGAGAAAGAGAAAGAGAGAAAAGAAAAAGAGAAAGACAGAGAGAAAAGAAAAAGAAAAAGAAAAAGAAAAAGAAAAAGAAAAAGAAAAAGAAAAAGAAAAAGAAAAAGAAAAAGAAAGAAAGGAAGGAAGGAGAGAGACGGTGGCAGGGCCCAGAACGGACCAGTGGTGACCTGCCAGAATAGTTGCAGGGCAAGGAGCAGTCTGTCTTGGAAGGAAGATCAAGAATTCCTTACTCGGCCAAAGCCAAACATCTATCTGGTAAAGTAGACTAGACTTTTGAAGGGACATTTTCCTGGACCACAGTTTCAGTAAGACTTAACCCATCCAAGCCCTGACATTACCTGTCTACTGCCAGAATATGCTGCAATGACACTCCTGAGAGTGACTCACCATATAATTTACAGATTTTCCATTAAATTATTGATCCAGTAAAACAGGAACTGCTTCACAGAGTTGCTCAGTTACATCAATTTTGTGTATTTGCTGCTATTTGTTCTAAGAATGTATGAAGCAAAAAGGACAAAAAAATCTCTGGACCTATTTGAGACTTTGCCTCTGTGAAGTACATTGGTTTAACCAAAACAACTTAAGCAAATGCCTAGTAATTTAGATATATTTAAAACATCTTAACTGAAGCATATATCAATTTATCTTGCATTCATAAAACACATTTATCACAAACTGGTGAAAGCAAGAGTTAAACTAGTTTACATAAACTGATTAGATAAAATGGCATAAGTTCTAGCATCATTGTAGGTAAATCAGTGCACCTCTCCAGGCCCAGCAAGACTTTATTATAGATTTAGCAAATCAAAGGCAAAAATAATTTCATATAAAAATTCTGCTGTAAAGTGTTCAGTTACTGCTAACATATTTACAGTCCACTACACCATAACAAAACCAGAATGTGAGCAGAACAGTTTTCAAACTATTTCAAACAAAAGTAGTTTTCAAATGTGGCACTGTAAAAGATAACCGAGGCCTGCTTTGGGCTACCGAGATCAGAATTTGGGTGCATAAGTGGAAATAGCACACAGAGGGAGCACTGTGCATGCACGCCCCTTTCCAGAAGCCCAAATATTTTGATTTCAGATTTCTCTAAGATGCCAACATTGGCTCACGGCTTGAGCGACAATCTCCAGGCTTGAGCGGATCACAGACAGCCCCCATGCTCCAGGCTTCAGCTCGTGTGATGGCCTCCTGGATGCAATCTAACTTACCATATGAAGTAGCCATATGGGACACTTGACACTTCCACAGAAATCGCATGTGAAGACGCTGTGAAATGCTGCCTACTTCTCTCACGCTGTCATACATCCTAAGCAAGATGCACTAAAATAATAATGAGTCAGAGAGATCTCCACGGTACAGCTGAAGAAGCTGAGAAAAGGTCTGATCAGACCTTTAGAAGAGTTAGATTACAAGAGTCCTCCATCTACTCAAGGTATAAAGGACATGGGTCACTACCACTACAAATTTCTTTATGTTGCCTATACATATATATATATATACACACACACACACACATATGTATACATATATATGTATGCCCAATACTGTCACAGATACAACACAACCAAACACACTGAGGACAAAAACAAAAGAAACTTTGCAACTTTGTACCAAAAAGCCTTTTAAGTCTGCTACTTACATCATATCTACATATGGTATATACAGACATTAGGCATGAGAGGGGGGGAGAGAGAGAGAGAGAGAGAGAACATGTGATATAATATTTATATAGCAATAAAGTTGGTAAATTTTAGGAACTGCAAAACTGATAGAGTTTCTCAGTATATTAGACTCAGCTGCCTAATTATAGCATTAGCAGAAGCTAATCACATCAGCAGTGAAGTCAATGGAGCAACAATCATTTTCTCCACTTTTTCACTGAACTTTAGTAGTGCAGCACATCCTAGATGCGAGACTGATCTGACACTCCGAGAGAGCTGATGAAGGTCTCAGTTTCTAAAAATCTGCTCAAGTTTCTGCTTTGACTATTAATGATGTGATTCACACAGGCAACGAACAAGTGTATTAATTCTCCCGAAAGATCCTGTAAGCACTAGGAATGTTTGCCTTGCACAGTCACGTCTAACCTCCAGGGAAGAGGGAACAAGCACCCGCTGTTCATATGCATGAGGTGGCATGTGCATGTCCCCCGCACATTCCTCAGTAACAAGAACAAGTGATTGTCCTGGGGGGAAAAAAAATAAAGAAAAACAACTTGACTGCTTCCTCCAACCCTCCTTTCTGTCTCTCCCTGCTCAGCATGCCTCAGAGCAGGCTGCATGGCAGAGCGGGATGCCCACGGACTGGCAGATGTGGTCCCTGGCCAGGAGAGCAGCATGTGGTCGGGGAAGGGAAATCAAGGCGAGTGAGAGAGGATGTTCTCAACACTCGGATCTCAGGAAGAGGCCCAGGGCGACAGTATGCAACAGGGATGACTCAAGCACAAAGGTTGACCATTTTCAATGGCCACACCAATAACGACGGATCCCACAGTATTTTTCCTCTACCTACCCCAAGCAACTCACCTTTATTCACCCGTCCCATTACTGTGATTTCAAAATACTTGCTGTTGTCAGTGGATGAATACAGACCAAATATGGTGGCCGTGCTCTTTGACTGCAGGTTGATCGTTGCAAGTACACATCGTTCAGCGTAGGGTCACTGAGTGCTTGCTGCAGAAAGCTGGTTACCATTCCCTTATTGGAGTAAGAGAGGAGATCAAACACTGAAAAACAAAATGTTTTTAACAGCAGTTTGAATGCAATGGTGAGCAAAGATGAACGTAGTCTGAAGCCTGTTTATCTCCACGCCACCTTTTGAAAATGCAAGTGGGGCTCTATTTCCAAATGGATATTCAAATCAATTTATCATCTCTAAAATGAATAACATGAAAATAACAATGAATAATATGAAGACATTATATAGATTTTGTGAAACAAGTCATCTGTTAGCAAAAGATTCTGGAAATTATTGGTAAGTTTTTAAAAGAGAAATATCTAGTTCTCAAATTGAAGTTACTCAAATATTTTCAAGTAGATCTCTAAGGTTTATCTCTTTAGAGATGCACATCAACAGAAAGCTTTTTAACCTTTTTTTTTTTTTAAATAAATCCAAATGCTGATGCTCCCATTTCAGTTAAACTCAGAATCTGACACCAGCATTTTTAGACAGGAGATTTCCAGTGGGCTTATCCTAAGAATCATTCTGATGGTGTCTTGGAGGGCATTAATTAAAATGCTAAAAAGCCTGGTAAGCAATATGATATTCATAACCTCCTTCTCACTTTGCTGGCTCCTCAGGAGATGTATTATATAAGCAAGACTCATCTTTCCTTTTTGACACAGATAACAAAGACAGGCCTCACAAAAAAAAATAAGCCTGAAGGCATAGTGAAAGCTGCTTCAAATTTTTCATTTCAGTTTTTGCACAGCACATTAGCAAAGAGCCTGAATATTATACTCATAAGTATGTCAACTACACCCCTTATGACACAGAAACAACACACTGGGATTTTCCTGAGTGTTCCTAAATCCATGATGTCTCCAAACTCCAATAACTGTTGCAATGGGTTTCTTGGTAATCTATTTAAACCTACTGATATGAAAACATCATACATATTATTCCCTTCCAATAAAGACTAACAAATAACTGTATACAAGGGTTATTTAAATATTGGTTGGGTTATTTATTGGAGGGTGACCTGAGCCCCTCAGAGCGAGCCTGCTGGCCAGGAGGCCAGGGCCATCCTGCTCACTGAGCGTTTCCGCACTTCGCAGGCAGACGCAGACTTGTGAGTGCTCGGATGGCGTGATGTGGGCAACAGCCCTGCCCAGAGCCACAGGGCAAGCCTGGCTCCCTTAGAGAGACCTGGAGCCTGGATTCTCACTGCTCCCACTGCTCCTTCTGTAGCTTTCATTAATTTGTACACTCATGTAAGTTCCAAAACAAGGATAATGAAGAGATTTTTTTTTTTCCATCCATCTCTCGAAATTGTTGAAACATAGATCTATAGTCTATTTTCAAGAGCTTAAGTCTATAATCCTTTCGGGTCCAAGAATATCTGAGAGGGATTTGATCAAACTACAGGTCCTTCATTCAGTTCAGAGCCACAACCACAGCTCCCACTGTGACTAGTGATCCCAAGGGTGGAAGGGAAAGGCTGGGTACTTCACCCTGTTTGGTTCACAGAGAGCCCATGTGAAAGACTGAAATGTAACTCACTGCTCACCACAACAGCATTTTGCAGGTAATAACAGCTGTGACTTCTCAGCCAGAACACTAGAATACAGCACTTAGTCTCTGAGCGCAAAAAAATGCAAGTATGCAGTCTGCTCGGTACTTCTAGCTCTACTGACATATTTTATATGAAATCTGATGAAACAAATCAATCTGGGGTAGAGTCAAACACTTAAAAATACAGGAAAAATATTATAAAGGTAATAATTAAACACTTCTGTCAATGTGTTTTCCACATTTATGGAAAATACTTATGGGAAAATTTGAAATTTGCATATTTAAATTAATGTTCAGATTGGTTTGGTAGTTGAGCCCCCAGAAGGCTGATGAAGGATCCAGTTGCACCTATCAAATCCTCTCTTGAGATACCTCCACTGACCTGCATGTAGACATGTTACATGGCAGAACCCACCCTTTAGGGTAAATTACTCACATGTTAGCAAAAGGGGCCAGCAGAAGAGCAATGGAGTTATGGAAATGCTACATCTGCAGTAGAGTTTAAGGCAGAGACAGCTTTTAGATTCTGCGGAGGTAATTGCTTGCCTGGGAGAAGTGAGAAAATGAATCTTCTAGGATTTCACATTTCAGTTTTTGAAGAATAGTTTGTTAATCACTTTATTTGGAAACAAACTGATAAAAACAGGCTGTGAAACCTGAGAGGCACCCGCACAGCTGGCTTGAGTTCATGCAGTGCACGATGCGGGCACAAGTTCGTCCCAGCGCACGGGGCTGAATCGCCCACAGACACCTCCCAGGGATCTCCCTGCTGCCTTCCGAATTCATTAGCAAGGATCTGCACTCCGTCCTAGTAATGCGGGCAAAAGATCGGCTACATCTGGAGAAAGCGGGAAGCCATTTCTGCAGATCTGCCCTGAAATGACAAGCCTGGCTCTGTGCTAACAGACTGGCTGTGTAATGCATTAAAAGACATGGTGTGAAGTCCTTGAAGGAGAACGTAGAAATAAAATTAGTGCCATGGGAGTGCTAGGAACAGACCCTTTATTCCCCGTAATTCCGCTGCAGTGTAGCATCAGCCCCGGAGCCCGCGTGGCTCCGCTGCGGTCACAAGCACGAGCAGGAACCGCACGAGCACTCCCTGCTTCCCGCCACGCCAGGGGAGGGCGGCCAAAGGCGCTGGAGGGGATGGGCTGCCGTGCGAGGGGACTGGACAGGCCCCGCGGAGCTCCCCGCCGTCCGGGTGGCTGCCCGCAACTCACTCCCACAAAATGTTCCCCCATCTGTTAGAAGTAGTTAATAAGGAATTGAAAATATCATTTCTACTTCTGGTTTAGTTACGGCAGGCTCTCTGGGAGGAAGATCACTGATGAGCATTACGAGCTCATTAGGACTGGATTCCTGAGGCCGAATCCTGCTCCCGGGAACTCTATCTGCAGCATTGGGAATGCACATCTGAGCAGAGGGGCCAATAGAACATCTCACGATACCATGTCCCAGAAGAGAACAGGCTCACCATGTTTATGAACAACAGTTTAAATCCACATCTATGTGCACGCAGCCAGTGCACATAAAGGTCCCTGCAATTCTTCACGTTTTCATTTCTGTATTCAGTTTTATTACTGCAGCACGTTACAAACTAAAGGGGATTTTGTGCTCAAGCACAGCCTTCTTTAAGGGATTTTTGCAAAGTATAACATTTATCTGCTGTCTGGCTAGGGCTATTTGACCTTCTGATCATCATTTTCAATAATAAAATTAATTTAGCTCTTGCCTTTTCACTGATGCATATTCTCTGAAGTACATTCTCTAGTTTAATTTACTAGAGCTTAAGATTTTTGAATAAGAATCATAAAGTGGCTATTGGGCAGGGTATCTTCAAAAATTTCCATAGAGTCAATGACATTATATATGGCAGGCAACTACAGGCCAGTGAGTCTCACCTCCGTCCCCGGAAAAGTGATGGAACGGCTCATACTGGCCGTTGTCTCCAGGCACATGGAGGACAAGAAGGTGCTCAAGTGTAGTCAGCATGGATTCACCAAGGGGAAATCCTGCTTGACTAACCTGATAGGCTTCTATGATGAAATGACCGGCTGGATAGACGAGGGGAGAGCGGTGGATGTCGTCTATCTCGACTTCACCAAGGCTTTTGACACCGTCCCTCACAATATCCGCCTGGGCAAGCTCTGGAAGTG